>AWOL01S0011025.1:40327-53976 GCA_000715115.1 Nicotiana otophora | reverse complement strand
CATCTAATGCAACAACCTCAGTCCTATCAGGGAAAGCATAACAATGGACTTGACCTCCCCCTCTAAGATGTCCTCTACCCAAATGTTCTCTACCTCTTCCCAGTTGTGCAGGTGAAGTAGCAACTAGAGAAGTAACCATAGCCTGAATACCCTGCGAGGTCCACCCCTTCGATGTCTGAGACAATCCATCATCATATTCCTTGTATAACGATACTCAAAAGAACTCCTTTACGGGCGTGGCTGTAGGTATTGATTCTTCCTCGGACGAATAAAATAGTCGCTGTAGGAACCAGGTGCAAAATGTGCACTAGAGGATGGCTGTCCAAAATGAGTACCTTGAGGTCCGTTACTAGCTGGAGCATACATGTAACCTGAAGAGAAGACTGAACTGGTCGATTGATAAAGCCTCTTCAATGACAATTTGTAGCTTAACAATGGGAACCACTAAATCCTACAAAACCCACCTCTTGGCCTCTCTATCTCTGCTTTTCTACACATTGATATGCTTCAACCTCCTACCAATCTCCAGAACCTGGTCGAATAGAGTCCTAGTCTCTAGCTCCCGTTCCATCCCAAATCTGAGGCTATAATCGAGTCCCTCAAAAATTCTGCAGACTCTCTCTCTAATAGTGGAAACCAAAGAATGTTCATGATGAGATAACTCGGTAAATCTCATAGCATACTCGGTCACGGTCATAGTCCCCTGGTGAAACTGCTCGAACTCGGTGCGCAATGCATACCTGAGGGTTTGTAGAATGAAGTCCCTCAAAACAAGATATATAAAATGAGCCCAAGTAAGTGGTGCGGCACCAAATGGCCTACTCTCATCATAAGTTTGCCACCATCAATATGACGACCGCGTTAGCTAGAAAGTAGTAAGGTCGACCCCGATCAACTCCACTAAGCCATAGTGTATAGAATACAGTGACACTAGTCTAAGCAACCCTATGCATCCTCGGAAGGCCAATTGCTGTAATGAGGAGGATGATACTTCTAGAGAATCTCTAACCTCTTCTCCTCCTCCTCTGAAGAAAATGGCCTGACCTTGGGCTGAACCGCAACCACGGGCTAATGGTTACAACACTCGGAGCCAGATCAACATGAGCCCACTATTTTGTAGTGTTGGGCGTAAATTTGAGCTTCTCCCATATCCTGCAAAGTAGCTGGTGTAATCGGGATCAACCCCGCCTAAGCCAAAGTACAAAACGGTAAGGCCCCATAAAAGTTCACCAAGAATTTATGTTTATATGGTGCCAAGGTGAGCTAATGTGCCACAAATCAGATTTTTTGATTGTACAATGCATCCTGGAGTTTGTTGAAGAATTTGTAAAAATGACAATAATGTTGTCCATTATGTTATAGTGGATCTATTCCGCTGACCACATAATCACCACAAAATGAATCAAAAGCAATTCAAATTTGAAACCCATTTTATGGCCATTCTATTGGCCGCATAACCATTATGCTGTCGTGAAATTGCATGGAGGAGTTGACCAGACCCAATGAAGAATTTGAAAACCCTTTTGTGGCTATTCTGCTAGCCGCATATCCATTCTGCTACCCCAAAATGGCATCGCGTAATTGACATACCATCTTGTGGTCATTCTGCTGGCCACATATCTGTTCTGCTACAACGAAATTGCACCACATAATTGGCCACTTACTAGACCATCATCTACCGAGGTAAGACCTTGTCCTAGTACCTTCATGAAATTGTTATGGGTTTAATTAAGTTATGTAATCGGAGATAGGCCATGCATGTAACATTAGGTGGTAGTATGTGAGGTTGTTGAACTATTTTGGGTAGTTTCTTATTGAAATTGGTTGAGTGCGGATGGGATTACCAATGTAGAGATTTGTAGTCAATTTTCCATAATAGGTGTTTGAACAAATTCCCAAGAGACTTATGTCATGAGAATCCTTCTAATTATTATCCGATTTTAGCTATTTTCCTATAGATTTATATTTCTAGAGGTGTTGGGACATTGTAGTAAGTTAAGGAAAGCTTGAGAAAAGTACGTTGGCTAAAACTTCCCTCTTAGAAATGAATTCCATGATGTTTCCATAAGTTTCAAGTATGGTTGGCCTAGGTTTCTAATTCTTAAATTTCGAGGTTTTCCTAATAAATTAAATTATCCCGAGTAATCAATGTGTCGAAAGATGTGTGTACTCAAAACATGTACCAATTACTCCTATCTCATCATGATCTCCTTAGGGGATGTGTTCAAGTATGGTTTATGTGTTAAAGAGCTATAACTTCAATTTATGTTTCAAATGAAAGTCCATTATGCTTAACGTGGAAGGAATACTCAATGCTCCTAATACCCCTAATGCTCATATTTATACTTAATGACTTGATTTCAAATGCTCTCATTATTGATAATCTATAAAGATGCTTGAAAGGGAAAGAAGTGAGTTGGGGATATAAAGTGTGGCCACCGTGCCAATAATGAAAGTTATACTTGTGGCCAATGGTGCCAATGACATGAAATGATGTGTGAAAGATTTTGAAATGAGCCTTGAATCAACTATTCCAAATTTAGTCTAAAAATAGAATTGCCTAAAGGCTTATGTACTCGTGTCGTGTTAAAATATGGTTGTTTCAACTAATACCTATGATTTGAACCACCTTTTTAGTCATAAATTACCATGCTCTCTTTTATAAGCATCTCCAATGTGATTTGAGTTCTTACATACTCATAAGTTGAAATTGTGCGTTGCTCTTTTGGGAAAGAGTATTTCAAGAATAAATGGTGTATCATTCATTTATGATTTTAACTCGTGCTTCAACTGCTAGTCATTTTGCTCCATTATTTGGAAAGGAATCCATTGTGTTTAAACCCTTCATTACTAATGAACCTAAAGTTTTTAATTCCGGAATATTCCATAAGTTGATGTTTATGATGATGATTTTTGAAAGTAAAGAAATGCAAATGTTGAATACAAGATACGACCACCGTGCCATGAATGAAGAATCTTATGTGTGGCCAAGAGAGCCAATGAAATAATGATGTTGTGAATGGTTGAAAGTACTAATGAATCTAAATATAGTGTGAAAGGTTATGAGGTGAATGTATTTTATTTCTATTTTCTTTGTATTCAAAGCAAAAATATTTTTGGGAGTATCGTTAGTCACCGAGGAAGGGTAGGTTGAAACAACCTAACCCTAAAACTACATGTGCTGGTGTAGGAGTTATTTAGGGGTAAATCCCCATATTCATATGATGAAATTAATTTCCTTAATTGGGATGAGATTATTCCCCTTATTTAAGATGAGATAATTGCTAGCAGAGGGTGATGTCTATGTCACTGTACCGCATGTCACCTATTGAGTTGAAGAAGTTGAAGGGACAACTTTAGAAGTTTATTTCTAAGGGTTTCATCAGGCCTAGTGTGTCCCCTTGGGGTGCACCGATTCTATTTATGAAGAAGAGGGATATATCTATAAGGATGTGTATTGATTATAGGTAGCTGAACCAAGTTATTGTCAAGAACAAGTATTCGCTGCTGCATATCGATGATTTGTTTGATTACCATGAGGGTGCTAGGGTGTTCTCAAAGATTTATTTGATATCGAGGTATCATCGGTTGATGATTCGGCCTTCAGATATTTTGAAGGCAACTTTCAGCACTCGCTATGGTCACTATGAGTTTCTCATGATGTCTTTTGGGCTGACCAATGCCCCAACAACCTTTATGCACTTGATGAACAGTATATTTCAACCCTATATTGATTCCTTCATCATAGTTCTCATTGATGACATATTGGTTTATTCACTTAACTAGGAGGATCATGAGCAACTTCTAAGGATCGTGCTCCAGTCTTAATTATCCAAGTGTGATTATTGGCTTTATTCAGTAGAATCTTTGGGCCATGTGTTGTTTAGTGAGGGGATTAAGGTGCATCCGATGAAGGTGAAGGCACTTCAGAGTGGGACCAGATCGTCTTTTGCTATTGAGATCGGGAGTTTCCTTAGTTTCGGCGGGTATTATCGTCATTTTGTGGAGGGTTTCTAGTCCATTGCTGCACCTTTGACTAGATTAACCTAGAAGCTCAAGCCTGTCTTTACCATAGCTCCAGTTCTAGTTTTTCATTCATCATCGGGTTCTTATACGGTTTATTGTGATGCTTTGCGAATTTGCATTGGATGTGTATTGATGAACGATAGTAGAGTTATTGCATATGCTTCATGTTAGTCGAAGCCCCATGAGAAGAACTACCCTATACATGCTTTGGAGTTTGCAGCCATTGTTCATGTATTGAAGATTTTGAGGCACTATTTTTATGGCATGTCTTATAAGGTGTTCACATATCATAGGAGTCTACATCACTTGTTCAATCAAAAGGATCTGAACTTAAGGCAACAGAGGTGGTTAGAACTATTAAAGGACTTTGATATCACCAATTCTTTAACATTCGGGGAAGGCCAATGTGGGGACCGATACTTTGAGTACGAAGGTTGAGATCATGGGGATTCTTTCTTATTCCAGTAGGGGAGAGAACGTTAGCATTGGATGCTCAGGCTTTGGCCAATCGGTTGGATATTTTGGAGCTCAACTACGTTCTTTCTTGCATGGCTTCACTATTTTTCTGGTTTAAGTATGTGTCAATATGATGATCCCTAATTGCTTGTCCTGAAGGACATGGTGCAACAAGGTGATGCCAAGGAACTTACTGTTGGAGATGCTGCAGGGTCGGTTTTGTGTGCCAAATATGGATGGGATGTGAGATTTGATACTTGTGGAGGCCTACAGTTCAAAGTATTCCATTCATTCGGGTGCCGCAAAGATGTACCAGGTTTGAGACAGCACTATTGGTGTCTGAGGATGGAAAATGATATTGTTTATTATGTTACATGGTGTTGAACTGTCAGCAGCTGAAGTACGAGCATCAGAAATTGGGTTGTTTGCTTCACATGCTTGACATTACAGAGTGGAAGTGGAAGCGTATTACCTTCAATTTTGCAGTTAGACTTCCATGAACCTTGAGGAAATTTGATGTAGTATGGGTCATTGTGGACAGACTTACCAATTCTTTACACTTAATTCCAGTTGTGATATATATTTTTCAGAGCAGTTGGCTCCGATTTATATTCGTGAGATTGTTTGCCTTCATGGTGTGCCCGTATCTATTATCTTGGATTGAAGCACTCAATTCACATCTTACTTTTGTAGAGCAGAGCAGCGAGAGTTGGGCACATAGGTAGAGTTAAGCATAGCATTTCATCCCTAGATAGATGGGTAGTCCGAGCACACTATTCAAATCTTGGAGGACATGTTACATGCCTTTGTCATTAACTTTGGAGGTTCGTGGAATCAGTTTCTTCCGTTAATAGAGTTCACCTACCACAACAACTATCAGTCGTGTATCCAAATGGCTGCTTATGAGGCCTAATAAAGGAGGCAATGTCATTCTCCGGTTGGTTGGTTTGAGCCTGGCGAGGCTAGGCTGTAAGGAATTGACCTGATCCATGATGCTTCGGAGAAGGTGAAGTTTATTTAGGAGTGGCTTCGTATGGCTAAATACAGGCAAAAGAGTTATGATGACATGAAGACTCGTAATGTTGCATATATGGTGGGGGAGAAGGTTCTACTTAAAGTTTCACCCATGAAGGGTGTGATGAGGTTCGGGAATAAGGATAAGTTTAGCCCTAGGTATATTGGTCCTTTGGAGGTTCTTGAGAGAGTGGGAGAGGTGGCCTACAGACTTTCCTTGACACCTAATCTATGAGGGGTTCACTCAATATTTCATGTTTCGAAGCTCCAGAAGTATTATGGGTGATGCATCACATATTTGGGACTTCACTACGGTGCAGTTCGATAGGGATTTGACTTACTATTTTGAGATGGTGGCTATTTTGGATCGGTATGTTCAAAAATTGAGGTCAAAGAATATAGCATCAGTGAAGGTGAATTAGAGGGGTCAGCTAGTGTAGGAGGCTACTTAGGAAACTGAGCAAGAGAGGCATAGCAGATATCCTCACCTTTTTGAGACTCCAGGTATGATGCTAGAATCATTTGAGGATAAACGTTTGTTTAAGAGGGGGAGAATATAATGACCTAGGCTATTGTTTTGATTACTTTAGCATATGTTCCCCTATATGGTGCTTTATGTCTATGTTTATTAGGTTTTGTGACATGCTAGGTGGTTGGTTTGGCTTCAGTGATGTTTTGCAGTGAATTGGAATACTTAGTCCCAAGGTTGGAAGCTTAAGTTGAAAGAGTTTACCAGAGTTTGACCTCTGTGTAGATAACTCCGGAATGGGGTTTTGATGGTTCCAATTGCTTTGTATGTTAATTTAGGATTCAGTCCTATGTCTGGATATTGATTTGGAGGTATGTAGGTTGATTTGGTGTCGTTTGGCGAAAGTTGGAAAGTGGAATGTTTGAAAGGTTAATAGGTTTGATCGAGAGTTGAATTTGATGATATCAGGTTCGTATCTTGGTTTTGAGAGTTGGAATAGGTCTATTGTGTCACTTGGGACCTGCATGTAAAATTTGAGGTCCTTCAGAGTTCATTTGATATGGTTTGGCATGAGTTTTAAAAGATAAAAGTTTATTAGTTCATTAGGCTTAAATTGAGGTGTGATTTGAGGTTTTAATGTTGTTTTATATTATTTGAGGCCTCGAGAAGATTCTTGTTATGTTTTAGGATTGATTTGCATGTTTGGACGGGTTCCCGGGGGCCTCCGGGGTGTTTTAGATAGAGCTCGGGCCATTTTGGGACTTGGTGTTATTGCTGAAGGTTTTGACTTCTGTCGCTTTCACACCTACGGTGGGATTTGCTGTAGATGCAAAGACACAGGTTCAACTTTTTTTGCGCAAGTACAAGTTTTTCTTTGCCATAGGAGGTTCGTAGAATTTCGCAGAAGTGGATGCGCTTCTACGAGGAGGGGTCCACAGAAGCGGAGTTTGGCTGAAGGAGCATGGACCGTAGATGCGGAAGGGATCCATAGGTGCGAGAGTATGTCCGCTGAAGCGGTAGGTATGGATATAAGTGGAGTTCAAATGAGCATGATTTTGGCTACAAATACAATATCGCAAGTGCGTTTTTATGGATCATAGATGCAATTTTGCTAGTAGACTATATAATATCGAGGGTTTGAGTGTTTTTCTCATTTTTGTTTTTGCGGAGCTCGGACAAAGGCGATATATAAAGTGCTTTTCCTAATTGAAGAGCTAATTGAAATTTAATTAGTTTTGATGTTAGATACTGATTTCCCATTGATTAATACACCTAATATTGATGAATGTAAGTTGGGTTTTGGGATTGTTTTGGACTATGTTATTTGAGAGTGAGATTTGATGATTTGAGGGACGATTTGTGGTTGGAATTTGATGAATTTGGTATGGTTGGACTCTTAATCGAATTGGTATTTGGAATTTGTGAGTTTGTTCGGGTTCCAAGGCACGAGCCTAGGGTTGGGTTGGCTTTTTGATTTTGGTTGAAGATCTTAGCTTTATTGTTTGGAAATAATTCCTATGGCTTTTATTGATTATATTAAGTTAATTTGGCTAGATTCGGGTCGTCCGGTTGTTGATTCACGCGGGATGGGCTTGTTAGAGGAGTGATTTTGCTTGATTGAGGTAAGTATCTTACCAAAACATGGTTGAGGCACTACTTGTCTGAGTTATTTGTGATATGTACGTGCTATTGGTGGTGCACATGTGCGGGGCTGAGCCCATGTGCATGCACCACGGTGTTTATCCATGCTCGGGGTAGTGCTTAGGTTATGAAATTGCTTGAATAGATTGTCAAGATATATGCTGTGATGTTTCTCATATTTATACCACGTTGTGACCTAATTAAGCCATATTTGGTGTTACATAGAGGTCGGTGTCATGATTTAACTTGATAACTGTTGTTTTTGTGATGGAATTGCTAATTTTAGTTATCATAGCTCACTTTGCACCTATACACACCATACCATGTCATTTATATCAGTCCAGGAGTATGATATTGGATATTCATTGGTCATGTACATGTAATCTTGTATGTATGCTTTTCTATGTAATATGATTTGGACTAATAGCCCGCGACCACACCTAGGAGATTGAGATATTGATCTTGTGACTACACATGATGGATTGTAATTATTGGCACGTGATTTATTCATGGAGCATATCTAGCCTCTGTGTGGGATGCTCATGCTAATGATTCTACCATTGAGTCAGTTCCGGTGGTGAAATATTTCCCATATGTGTTCTAGTAGACCTATCGAGCATGATGATCGATAGGGATATTGATTTTCGTATTGACTTGGTGCCGGGCACTCAGCCCTTTCTATTCCACCATATCATATGATACCCACACAATTAAAGGAGTAAAAGGAACAACTTCAGGAGTAGGTTGATAAGTGTTTCATCCGGCCTAGTGTCTCGCCTTAGGGTGCTCCAGTTCTAATTGTGAAGACGAAAGACGTCTCTATGAGGATGTGTATTGACTATAGGCAGCTGAACAAATATACAATCAAGAAAAGATACCCACTACCACTCATTCATGATTTATTTAACCAGCTTCAGGGCAGTAGAGTGTTATCAAAGATTGATTTGAGGTCAGGGTATCATCAATTGAAGATTCGTGAATCAGAATTCCCGATGACTGCTTTCAGGACTCAGCATGGTCAGTACGAGTTTCTAGAGATAACTTTTGGGCTGACTAATGCCCAACAACAGTTAAGAACATAATGAATAGTATATTCCAGCCGTGTCTTGATTCTTTCATCATCAGTTCATTGGCAATATTTTGGTGTATTCTCGCAGTCGGGTGGACCATGAGCAGAACTTGAGGATCATGCTCCAAACAACGAGAGAGAAGAAGTTATATGCAAATTCCCCAAGTGTGAGTTTTTGCTTGATTCTATGGCATTTCTAGGTCGCATGGTGTCTAATGAGGGGATCAAGGTAAATCCGAAGAAAATTGACGCAGTTCAGAGTTGGCCCAGACCGTCTTCAGTTACTGAGATCAAGAGTTTCATTGTTTTGGCCAGATATTATTGTCGTTTCGTATAAGTTTTATCATCCATTGTTGCACCTTTGACTAGATTAACCTAGAAGGGTGCTCCTTTTAGATGGTCCTACAAGTGTGAGGTTAATTTTTAGAAGCTCAAGACTACATTGACTATGGCCCCAGTGCTTGTGTTGCCTACAAGTATCGGGTATTACATTTCGTATTGTGATACATCAAGTATTGGGCTTGGCGCGGTGTTGATGCAAGACAATAGGGTGATTGCCTACGCGTCTTGGCAGGTAACTTGTGCATGACTTAGAAATGATATCTATTGTTCACACATTGAATATTTGGAGACAATATCTATACAGTGTTCCATGTGAGGTATATACCGACCATCGGAGTCTACAATATCTGTTCAAGCGGAAGAACCTTAATTTGAAGCAGCAAAGATGGTTAAAGTTGCTGAAAGACTATGAGATGACCATTTTGAATCATCTAGGGAAGGACAATGTGGTGGTCCATGCCTTGAGTACAAAGGCTCAGAGTATGGGCAATGTGGCATATTTTGCGGCAGCAGAGAGTCCCCTATCCATGGATGTTCAGGCTTTGCAAATTCTTTTGCGAGACAGGGTTTTTCGGAGCCTAACCGGGTTCTTGCTGTAAGGCCTCATAAAATCTTACCTAAAAAAACCTGAGGTTTCGTGGTGCCGAGGTAGGCATATGTGTTAATGATAGTTGGGAAAAAATATTTTGCAGATTATTTTCTAAGACCCCTTATGTGACGGTAGAGTCATTCTGCTGGCCGCAGAATGGCCGCAGAGTGAGGCAGGCATTTGGGCCATTTTTTGATGTCATTTGGCAGCCCATTATACGACCGCAAAATGATTTCACGGGCCGCACACTGATTGCAGAGCCAGCTTGAAAATTTTGCGGAGGGAGGTTCTGCGGCGCATTATGCGACCACATAAAAGGTATGCAGACTACATAACGACCGCAGAGTGGGCAGACCTGCCCAGTTCCAGATGGCTACTTCGCGGACCGTAGAAGCATTATGCTGTCGCATATGCGACCGCAGATCCCATTTTGAAGCATCATTTTTGGGTTTTTATAACCCGTCCCCATTTCGTTATTTAGACCCTATGGATCATTTATGAAGGGAGAACTTGATATTTGGAGAGAGAGAAAAGGCTCTAGAGAGAAAGAGAGTTCCACAGTCAATTATTCCCCAATTCTTACTCAAAATCATGGAAGAATTAACAAGGGAAGCACACTAGGTCTTCATCTTAGAGGTAAGATTCTACACCCTATCTCTAAATTTCGAAATTTAACTAGAAATGGGAAAGTAGTAAGATAATTCATGGGTATGGGAGTGGCTTATTTTTCATGCATGATTGATCATGGGATGTAGGGAGATTGTTGAGCTAAAATAGTAAAGAATAGGTTGTGGGATGAAGGAATCCTCTATAAAATGACCTTGAAACGTTAATGTACACCTAGTGCTTGATAAAATGCTCAAATGAACTAGAACCATGATCATCTTCCTAATTTTGGTTCAATTTGCTACTTTTCTAAAATAGATTGAAATTTCTAAGATTTACGGAACATTTAGAGTTATGTAATCTCAAGTAAGGTATGTTGGCTAAACTCTTCTCTTAAAATCTAACCCCACAATAGCTATGTAAGTCCTGAGTTGCTTAATGAGAATCGATTACTCGAATAACCTAGTGTCAAAAGACATTCGTGATCAATATGTAATTTAAATGCTCTTGTTATGTTATACTACTATTTGAGAATGTGTTCAAAGTAGGGCTTGCATATCTAAATGACTTGACCTCAAGTTGTGTTTCAAAGGAAAGTTAATGAAAGCTTGTGTGAGAAATCGTAACGTGCCTAAAACTCCTATTTGCTCAAATATGTGCTTAAATAGCTTTAATAGAAATGCCTTGTTGTTGGAAAGTCCATGATGATTGTTGAAAGTAAAAAGTTTTGCATGAAATACAAAACATGAAATACAAATCATGGTATGCGAAATGTGAAATATGAAACACGGAAAATGTTCCAAGAGAAATAATACAATTGTGATCATTAGTGCCAATGAAATTAAGAGATGTGCAAGAAATATGAAATAAGATGACTGATAGAAAAGGATGATATCACACATGAGACGGCCAAGCCGATAAGGTCCAAATCGGACGCCATGCCGCTCATATAGCAGTGACTATGTTAGAATTGTAATTTAAATTGTGATTTGGCTGATGTCTCGCATTAGGCGGCCTAGCCGATCGGTTTGTGATCGGTTGCCATGACACACACATGGCGGTGACTATGTTAGAACAGTAATTGCAATTGTGATTTGGTTAATGTCTTGCAAGAGACGTCCTATCTGATCGGGTCGCGATAGGTTGCCGTGCCGCACACATGGTGGTGACTGTGCTGAAAATCGTAATCGAAATTGTGAATAGTGGTATACCGGTGCCAAAGCTTTCCCAACTTAAAATTTGGAAATTTATTTAAAATATAATTTATCTTTAATTTGATATTTGGTAATTGTTCGAGACTTTTAACTGATATTATGACTTTCCTTACTTATATTACCACTCGTTTCTTTGAGAGAGTGTTTAGTCATATATACTAGTACTATTTGATAGTACTAACGTCCCTTTTGTCGGAGGCGCTGCATCTTTAATAGATGCAGGTGGTTCCATAGCAGGAGACATTGATCAGTGATAGCACTACACTCTTTTCCCAGTTGATTTGGTGAGCCCCACTTCACTCGGGGTCATGTATCTTTAATTCATTTTATCACAGTGTTATGAGGTAAAGCTGGAGCCTTGTTCCTGGCACTATCATTGTACTCTTTTGTACCTAATAGAGGCTCTGTAAACATAGTGTGGGTGGTATGTTGGTATGGGGAAAGTCAAATTGGTACCGGTGTAATTGTATCACGCGTTCCACATCAAAGTATGAAAGAGTACGTATTTTGAAACTTATAAATGATATAACTACTGATAACAAGTTTGAGTTGTTTTTTACTTGATCCTCCTCACTACTTAATTAATGAATTGGATTTTACTATTTTTCCTGAATATGTTCGGGTAGAAAGTAATGTACAGGCTTGCTCGGCGGGTTATCTCGGTTGACCGCTGGTCGCGCTCCCCGAATTTGGGATGTGACACATGCTTGCGTGGTTTCTCGGTCATCTCTATATGAGCGCATTAGAGTGTGTCAGTATGACGAACCCTATTTGCTTACCTTTAAGGACACAAAGCAGCACGGTGATGCCAAGGTGGTTTCTATTAGACATGATGGGGTGTTGCAGATGTAGGGTCAGATTTGTGTGCCCAATATGGATGGGTTTCATGAGTCTATCCTTGAGGAGGCCCACAATTCGAGGTACTCCATTCATCCAGTTGTCACCAAGATGTATCAGGATTTGAGCTAGCTNTCATTTGTACACTCAAAACATAGGCCGACAAGGCCATACATGTACCCATATACATGATATCTTTTTACAAGAATCTAAGAGTACATAAAAATCATAATGGTTGGGACAGGGCCCCTCCATACCAATCAATACATGCCTAGAGCATACTACCAAATAGGGAATTACGGAGCAAGTGGAGTGCACGAACACCTTTCATTGAGCAGATAGCCTATTAGGAGGACTGTCAACCTGACTATCGGGACCTACGGTCATGAAACGCAGCGTCCCCTGGCAAAAGGGTCTTCATTTCTAATAACGTACTGTAAGGCCCCGTAAAATATATCCTAAAAACCATGGTTTCGTGGTGCCGAAGTTGGCTTACGTATTTGGGGATTGTAGAATATCTTCGCGGCAAGCTTGCTCATCGCGTCTCAGACTTTTTGGGTTGAACAATGCGTTGGTGAGTAAAGGAAAATTTTGGGCAGAAAAATATATTTTTGCGGCCCGCTATGTGGTCGCAGAATCACTCTGCCGAACGCATAATGGCCGCAGAATGAGGCAGGTAAGGCGAGTTTAGAGCTCGGGTTTTTGGCGCATTATGCGACTACCGACCAGTTCTGCAACGCATTATGGGACTGCATAACACGTCTGCGGGCCGCATAATGACCGCAAACTAAGTTAGTTCTAGAGGACAATTGTGCGGCCTATTCTGCGGATCGCAAAAGCATTATGCGGTCACATATGCAACCGTAGATCCTGTTCCGGAACTTCGTTTTTGGGTTTTTAAAACCCGACCCTACTTTGATTAAATAGGAGTAATGGACCATTTTTGAGCTAAAACCAGATATTTGGAGAGTGAGAGAGTGTCGTAGAGTGGGAATGTGATCTTCAACAAATTGTCCTTCGATTGTTGCTCAAATCTTTGAAGATTAATAAGGAAAACACACTAGGTCTTCATCCTAGAGGTATGATTCTACACACTAGCCCTTAGTTTCGAAATTTATCTAAGAATGGATAATTAGCAAGTCTATTCTTGGGTATGGGATATGTTTATTTTGCATGCATGTGTTATCAAAGGGTGTACGAAGATGGTGAGCTAAAGCTGGTAAAGAGTGGGATGTGGGATGATGGAATCCTCCATAGAAGGACCTTGAAACCTTAATGCACACCTAGTGTTTGATAAAATGCCCAAATGAGCTAGAATCATGATCATCTTCGTAATTTTGATTCAACTTGTTATATTTCTAAAATAGATTGAAGTTGCTAAGAATT
>AWOL01S0011025.1:8785-21707 GCA_000715115.1 Nicotiana otophora | reverse complement strand
GAATAAAGAAAGATATAGTAGAGTATGTGGGTCGGTGTTTGAGCTATCAGCAGGTGATGTACGAGCATCAGAGGTCGGGCGATTTGCTTCAGAGACTTAAGATTCCAGGGTGGAAGTGGGATCGTATTACCATGGATTTCGTTGTTGTGCTCCCACAGACTTTGAAGAGATTTGACGTAGTGTGGGATATTGTGGATAGACTGACCAAGTCTGCACACTCCATTCCGGCTGTGCCTACCTATTCTTCAGAGCATCTGGCTCCGATCTATATCCGTGAGATTATTCGTCTCCATGGTGTGCCAGTGTACATTATCTTCGATCGAGGAACGCTCTTCAGATTGTATATTTGGAGAGTTATGCAGCGTGAGTTACGCACATAAGTTGAGTTGAGTAGAACATTTCAAACCCCATATATACGGGTAGTCCAAGCGCACCATTCTGATCTTGGAGGATATGCTATGTGCATGTGTTATGGATTTTGGGGGTTCATGGGATCAGTTTCTACTACTTGCAGAGTTCTCCTACAAAAACAGCTACCTATCGAGTACTTAGATAGCTCCTTAGAAGCCCTTATTGTCAGAACCAAAATCGGAGGGCCGCGAATGGGCACCATGTGTCTTACTCAACTGAGTACCAATGTAACGTATCTTTCTTAGCACACCATCATGGGTAAATATGACGAAGGGCCGTCATCAGATAACCATAATAAAACGTAAAGAAATACTCGACATAGGATGATCCAGCATGATAAAGAAACAGATACATGTGACATAGNAATACATGTACTCTAACATTAAAAACCCCACTTAGGTGGGTTAACTTAGATACATAACAATTAGGTGTGTAAAAGCATATAACTGGCTCAACAAAGAAATGCCTATATCACTTCCAAGACTGAACAAAACTACTATTTCTCTTTGCAAACACATGTGGCGAGTTCTAGACATCAAATGCAATGCATATAACAACAAACAACCTCACACACACATGGCACATAACTCACTCAAGATTGGATTATCAAGACACTCTAGTCAAAGCAGTTAAGTAACGTTAAGACACTCAAGGCATACTAAAGTCAAGAGATATTCCTTTCATTTCAAATCACAACACAAGGTTTCCTACTTCTACAAAATAAAACCTAACTACACCCAATTCAAACAATACCCTTGAAAAAGAATCGTGGCACAAAGAAAAACCAAGGGGGAATTGATGCACTACCTAACAAAAGATGTTTTTTTTTAATTTTTCTTTCGACTTTAATCCCTTAAGAAACCTGTCGAATGATATCCACAGTCGGGAAAAATCAAAAATTTTAAAATATTTATGTTTTTTTCAATTTATTTATACTACTCAAACTAAAAAAAAGCAAAATAATCAAACTAACTAAAGCAAAAACTAAGACTAATATACATACAACATACAAATATCCCCCACCCCACACTTGAAGTTGTGGCATGTCCCCATGGCACAAAATTAAAAAGCATTAGGTAGAGGAAACTTTCCTAAATATCTAGTCGGGGTCTGAATCAAAGTCGGGATCAATTCCACGCACCCGAACTAGCGCACATATCCATGCAGACAACTTCTTTTCAGCCTTCTTGGGGTATACCCCATACTAATCTTTTTCACTCAATGTAGCCTTCTCTTTCCNTTAAGACACTCAAGGCATACTAAAGTCAAGAGATATTCCTTTCATTTCAAATCACAACACAAGGTTTCCTACTTCTACAAAATAAAACCTAACTACACCCAATTCAAACAATACCCTTGAAAAAGAATCGTGGCACAAAGAAAAACCAAGGGGGAATTGATGCACTACCTAACAAAAGATGTTTTTTTTTACTTTTTCTTTCGACTTTAATCCCTTAAGAAACCTGTCGAATGATATCCACAGTCGGGAAAAATCAAAAATTTTAAAATATTTATGTTTTTTTCAATTTATTTATACTACTCAAACTAAAAAAAAGCAAAATAATCAAACTAACTAAAGCAAAAACTAAGACTAATATACATACAACATACAAATATCCCCCACCCCACACTTGAAGTTGTGGCATGTCCCCATGGCACAAAATTAAAAAGCATTAGGTAGAGGAAACTTTCCTAAATATCTAGTCGGGGTCTGAATCAAAGTCGGGATCAATTCCACGCACCCGAACTAGCGCACATATCCATGCAGACAACTTCTTTTCAGCCTTCTTGGGGTATACCCCATACTAATCTTTTTCACTCAATGTAGCCTTCTCTTTCCCATCCTTCACCTTCCACTCAACACTTGCAACTGGCTTTTCCTTTTTCACCCCCTTTTCTACATCCATCTTGAATGTTACAGTCACTCCCCCCCACTCTAATAATGAGCTTGTTCCCATGTATATCTAATATTGCTCTACCTGTTGCTAATAATGGTCTTCCTAGGATGAAGGGTATCTCCCTATTCTCCTCCATCTTCACCACTATGTATCGAGGCTAAGGTCAAATTCCTTATTTCTTTGGCCATGGCATCAAGTTGTACTTGCACATATGTGTTAGTAGCAACCTGGTGAACACCATTTGACCATCTTCTTTACGTAATCTCCGAGGGCCACTGATTTGCATCTTTAGATAACTCATCTAGAATTGTGACTATCTCCTCTGGAGTCTTTTTCATCAATGAACCTCCAACTGTATTGCTCAATGTTCTACGTGAGGTCGGTGTCAATCCATTCCAAAATTCCTACAGTTGCATCAAGAGTTCAACTCTACTATATTGACACTTTCACACAATCTCCTTAAACCTCTCCCAAGCTTCAAACATAGTTTCAGTCTCGTTCTGGAAGAAGTTATGGGTTTCTCTCCTAAACGTGCATGTCTTGGCTGAGGAGAAATATTTAGAAAGAAATTTTCTGGTCATCTCCTTCCATGTTCTAATTGATCCCTGGGGCAAGCTTCAAAGCCAATGCTTTGCATCATCTTTGCGAGTGAAGGGGAATGCCCTTAGGTAAACTGCATCTTGTGACAAATCATTATATTGAAAGGTGTTCATGATCTCCTCGAAGTCCATTAGATGATTATTTGGATCTTCGTTGTGCTTTCCTCTGAAGACACAACATTTTTGAAGGGTTTGATGTAACCCTTGATAACACTTGGTCGGGGGCTATGTTTCTGATTTGGTCTGCACCCAAGGGCTAATTTTGTGCCAATCTCCGAGTCCCCTCTTCTTCATATGCAATTTCTGCATCTCTAATAGTTGCATCTTTAGCATCCCTTGCAGTTTTTTCTCTTCGTTGGGCTGCCTCCATCACAGCCAAATCTACATTATCATCATCTCCGACCATGTTTTCTTTGGTTGAGGATTTCTCAACCTTCCCTATATTCACAGGGAGATTGCTTTCCTTCCTCAACTGTTGCAATTGTCTCTCAATTTCTGGCTCGTATGGTTGCACTTCTTTCCCAGACGATCGAGTCATGCACCAATCTAACCTGTAGCCTGCACATAGTCAACACTATTGATTGGCAATCCCCGACAACGACATCAAAATTTGACAAGCACAAAACACACATTGAAATATGCTCGATAAACGAATATAGTAAAATATAATGTTGTATCCACAAGGATTTGAGTTAAATAGTATTTCTTTTAGTTTATAGCTAGATTGCTATCCAACATGATCAACAATTGAGATTTCTATAATTAAAACTAAAGTTAAATAAGAATCTAAACTTTTGGCTAATGACAATCGACGCAAGTAGTGAGCAAAGAAGGTTATCAATTGGGAGAAGAAAGGGTTTGTAGGATAGGTGCAAAACAAATGTTGGAATTTAACTCTACATAATTCACTTCTAATGTTCAAGTGAGTCTCTCGTATTCACTAGTTAATTAATTCAATTTTTTAGTAGAAACTCCAATCTCGATTAAGTCTCAACCTCACAAGATAAACTAATTTAAGATCGGTGAAGATATGCACGAGATAGTAGTGGATTGGTCTTTATGATAACCTTTCTCTAGTATCCTTCTAACTAGGTTTAATCAACAATTCAATTACCCTCTTTCAATTAGTAAGAAGAATTAATGAATTCAACCAACAAGATAGAATGCAATAATATCACAAGTTATACCTCTCTCGATTACATGAACAAGTGAATATAGATGCAACGATTAAAACATCAAAAACAATGTTATACATAAAAACTAGAGTTAATATCCACAACTAAGTATCAATACACCAAATCCATCAACCCCTAAAGAGAACTACTCCATAAAAATTGAGCAATTTATCACAACAATGTTTAAATCAAAGGAAAACATAAAATGATCCAAACTCTTGTCCTGAGTGAGGATTGAATGATGCAATACTTGTGCTTTTGCTTCTCCACCTCCTCCTTGGCTTCCTTAGGTCTAAGATGTGTCAAAAGTCCTAACAAAAACATTTTCACATGTATTTATACTTAGTAAGGTCGTTCCCAGACAAAAATACCTTTTCCTAAGCGAAATATGATTCCAGCTCTATAAATATTGCACAAGCACGCCGCATGGGGCGATGTGCAAGTCGGGGCTGTAGTGGGATTGGTCAGAGAGCGTGCAAAATTGACTGGGGCAGAATTTGGGCAGCCGCGGCGCCCCAGACATTGCGGTTGTGTGTTTTTGTCAGAGTGAATCTTTTTCCTTGTATTGTGAAATTCGGATGTGGTTCTCGACCCCCGAACGCGATCCCGGCTTAATCACATGGGCTTTTACTCAGACTTCAATACTCCAAATAGCTCGATTTCATTCCAAAACATATATATAGCTTGGAATCACTCCTACTGGGTATAAAACACAGAATTAGTGCGAAACACTAGCAATTAAAGCTCAAACTCAATTGAAGTGCAGTAAATTAGAGTGCGATAAGCGACTAAAATACGGGATTATAGCTTTCCATCACACTGCATGGACAACTCACGTGCCAACATGATAACTCTCACACAGAAGGCAAGTATACATGAGTACATGTAAATGGTCAATAACATCAGGATTCATCTTCTTAAACCAATATGGGTTTATTTATGTGTATGGATGTATAAGTGTTCTACCACGATTCAAGTAAACAAGAAATAATAGAGACAATGAATGGCACATAGTAAATGATCACCACAAAATGTGCACGGTCTAACTAAAACAGGGTATGCACACCACTACACAAATAACAACAATAACAATGCCCCCAGGCCATCACAAGTCATCACAAATCATTCCCTGACATAACCCACCTTGTCTCGCCACATGCATAATAATAAAGTAAATGCCCATGCTATCTCACCACAAGAACATAATAATATTTTTACCTTGTCTCTCCACATGCGCAAACCAACATATATAACCCACCTTGTCACGCCGCATGTGCAAATATCAATAGTAACAATAGCGCGGACAACTCATATGCGAACATCCCGGCAATCCTCTTAACAATACCACGTCTGCCCAAACATAACAACACAATAAAATAACATTACCACATGTGCACTTGTGCCACAACATTTCCTCAAAATAATTTCAATACCACAACCACGCATAGCCCTCGGCTCAACAATACTCGGTACAACAGCAACAATAACAACAATAACACAGGAATATGGCAAGTAAATCAACTCAAGAACTTCATAACACAAAAAACGAATGAACAAGCTCACAATGAAAGAGACAGCAGAGTCAACTCTCGGTCAAACCTCTTAACCTTCATAAACTTCAGCTTTCCAATGTTCGCCAAAATGCAACAAATTATCCTACGGCCCTCCAAATCCAAATCTGGACGCACACCTAAGTCCAAAATCACTATACGAAGCTATTAGAACAATCCAAATGACATTTCGGAATTGTCTATATAAAATTCAAACTCCGGTCGACTCTTACCGTTTAAGTTTCTAAAACCAGAATCCTTCTTCCAAATTGATCCCGAATCATCCAAAATCCAAACTCCACCACACACGCTAGTAACAATACATAATACGAAGCTGCTAGAGTCCTTAAACCGGCGAACGGAATGCTAATTCTCAAAATGGCCGATCGGGTCGTTATCTTCTCCCCGTCGTAAACAAATGTTCGTCCTCGACCATGCCACGAATTGTTCTGAAGACATCAATCACTGAGTGTACAAACCATACATACACCCGCGGGTGACCCCACGTCACCCAATATCCACGTAAGCCCGATAACACCCCCTCAACTGAATGTTTTTCCTTCCACCAATACTAATAGGCCTTAGAACAAAATTTCTCACAATCCGTTTGTTTCCACAAGACTTGATTCCTGTATTACCACACGCTATCAGCCTCAACTAGCTACAATAACCTATGTATACACTCACCAGATACAAATACATGACTTAACACACTACACTTATGTCCATAAAAACATTTCTAATCATAATAGCCGTCCACACTCAAACCCAGCACCAGCAATTAACCTCATATCAGCTAGAACCCTATTCCCAACTTCCACAACACCGACAAGGATAAAAGAAGCATGAAGATGTCATGATCATTCACTCAAATAAACAAGTCACACCCAACACCACTTAGTCACACACCTCGCAAGCTAAACCCCAATAAGCACAGCATGGATATGACTGAATATACAAGGGAACACATGAAAGAACTATCAAACAAGTCAGATAGGCGCAACTCCCTATCAGTAGCATACTACGAATTAATTCCACAAGGGAGAATCAAAGTATATGAAGAACTCACAAGGATCGCATCCTAATATAACTTTACCGTGGCACGCAACCCATCCCAAACATAACAAACCTCATGGAAAGGCAAGGATCACATCCTCAGCTCTAAATCACATGTAGATTACACATCATACTAACTGAAACCTTCCACTAAATCAATTTTCGCTAGCAAGGTCACAACACATGCTGAACTCCTACACCGGTAGAACATCTAATTCACAAATCATAACCACAGAGAAATCACATCAAAACCTATAGTAATGGGTAATAGAAAGTCATTCCTAGTTTAATAGCTATCAATAATGAATAAAACAAAACAATAGACATGGGCTACCACTATAGAATCTACTAACAGGGGTAAACACATAAGCAGAGTACAAAATCATGAAACTCACCCATATGTGAAGAAGCATAGGAGGACTCACCCCGATAAGCAGAACCGAAACAAAATATGAATGATGCTCCTCTATAACAAATCAAAACCATACTTGTGCGATATCATCCGGTGCAGCGGCCTCATCCCTACCGTAGAAAGTACATCAACGGACAGAGCCCCCCTTCTTGGGCGCCTCTACTCGCCTAACCTGCACCCCCAGCTGGCGATGCAGGGATATCAGCAGCTCGAGTAGAATGCATAGCCTGAACACCCCGTCGTGACACATATGTTCGAAGTCCGAGACAATCTGTCACCATGTGGCTAGTATCTCCACACTTAAATCAGCCTCTCCGCTGGCATGGCTGTGGAAGCTGTCCGGCATGGGCACTCTGAGACCCATAGATATCTGAAGCACCACGCAAAGCCTAAAGTGAATACTGAATAGACTGACCCACAAAAACTTTACCATGGCATACCTTGCCTCCAAAATAGGGACTAGTAGATCCTCCCGGTATGCGAGGCCTCTTAGACTCCCTTTCATCTCTGTCCTAAATCCATATGTCCTCTCCCTCCTAGTCTCGCATGCCCTCTAGTCGTCAAGAAATCTCTACCACCTATTGAAATGGAACATCTAACTCCAACGCGCGAGCCATGCTAAGCCGGATATCATGGTTGAGCCCCTCAATAAACCCATAGACCTGCTCTCTAGCTGTAGAAACCAAAGTAGGTGCATGTCGGGACAAATCACTGAATTTGACGACATACTATGACACCAACATAGTGCCCTGGAGCAGCTGCTCAAACTCCATACGCCAGGAAATCTGACGAGTCCGAGGAACATATTCCCTCAAGAAGAACTCTGAAAATCGATCCCATGTGAGTGAAGTTTCCTCGGCCATGCTACCCAAATTGTACGTTCGCCACTACCGATATGCCGCTCCCTTAAGCTGGAACTTAGTAAAAACAACCCCACTCATCTCTACAATACCCATAGTGTAGATAAAGTGCTGGCACTCCTCTAGGAAACCATGTGCATCTTCTAAAGCCAAACCACTGAAGGTAGGAAGGTAATACTTCTTGAACCTTTCAAGTCTAAGTTGTACTTCCTCAGATGTTGCTTCCCTAATCACGGGCTGAACTGGATAATCTGGTTAAACCAGCACCACAACCAGAACCTGACAAATGTGAGCCGGCTGCTCTAAGGTGCGGGTGGCGGGAGTGTGAGCTCCTCCCCTGGTCTGTGAAGTAGATGGTGCAACCGAAATCAACCCCACCTAAGCTAATGTACCAAACATGCTCAGGAACTGTGCTAAGGTCTCCTGATGTCCGGGGGGCAACAACATCAGCTACTGGCAACTCCTCAATTTCTACTCTGGTAGGTGCTCTACCTTTAGCACGTGCTCCTCCTCGGCCTTTGCCTCTGCCCCTGCCCCGACCTTTAGCAATACCGGCTCTGGGTGTAGGGTCACCAGTAAGTCCAGCTCGTGTCCTCACGATATGTGAGAAAATAGAATGACAAAGGCTCAAACTCCTAAGCACAGTACGCAAATGATCTGCATGCTCAGTCTCTAAATGAGAATACACCAGTATATCGTCAATAAATACAATTACGAACATGTTTAAAAAGGGTATGAACATACGGTTCATCAAATACATGAATACTGCTGGGGCATTGGTCAAATCGAATGACATAACACAAAACGCAAAGTGCCGGTATCTGGTCCTGAATGCTGTCTTCGGAATATCTTTCTCCTTAACCCTTACTTGATGGTACCCGGACCTCAAGTCTATTTTTGAGAAACACTTGGCACCTTGCAACTAATCAAATAAATCATCAATCCTCGAGACGGGTACTGATTCTTGATCATCACCTTTTTCGACTGTCTATAATTAATACACATCCATAAGGAACCATCTTTTTTCCTCACAACTAACATAGGTGCTCCCCACGGTGATGTACTAGGTCTGATAAAGCCTTTTGTCAAGAAAGTCCTTTAGATGTTCCTTCAACTCTTTCAGCTTTGCGGGGGCCATTCTATATGGAGGAATAGATATTGGGTGCGTATCTGGTAGTAGGTCAATAGCAAACTTAATTTCTCGCTCTGGAGGAAGACCCGAAAGCTCATCGGGAAAACCATCGAGAAACGCATTAACCACAGTGATGGACTGAATGGTTACTGACTCAACTTTCACATCCTGAACCCGAACTAAGTGATAAATACATCCCTTTCTGATAATCTTCCTTGCCTTGAGATAGGAAATAAATTTACCTATCGGCGACGCCATATTACCTTTCCACTCCAAAACAGGCTCCCTTGGAAATTGAAATCAGACCATCTTTGATCTACAATCAAAGTTGGCATAACAAGAAGCCAACCAATCCATACCCATTATAACGTCAAATTCTACCATATCTAACTCAATTAGGTCTGCTACTGTAGATCAACTATGAACTACTATTATACAACCTCTATATACTCGTTTAGCTATCACTGAGTCCCCAACAGGTGTAGACATCTCAAAAGTTTTAAACAATTCAGGTTTTTTTCCAAACGTACTAGCAACCAATAGAGTAACATATGATAAGGTGGAACCTGGGTCAATCAGTGCATGTACATCATACGAGGAGACTAATAATATATATGTAAAAAAATCAGGCGATGACTCCTGATCCTGTCATCCTGCTAACGCATAAATGCGGTTCTGAGGACCGCTCGAGCAAGATGCTTTGCCTCTGCCTCTGCCTCTGCCTCTGCCACGACCCATTGGTGGTTGTGAACCTTTCCCGGAGAGGGGGGGGTAGTGATGATGACAAACCAGATACAGATCCCGCTGGCTGAGCTATACTTGCATCACCTCTCATCGGACAATCCCTATACAACACTGCCGCTGCTTACCACACTGAGCAGATCGTTGAAAGAGCGGCCTTATCTGACTTGACTCACCCCTATACTGAGAACTTGAGGCCCTGTAATTCTGACCAGGCGTTCAGTATGAGGAATGATCATATCTCTTACCGCCTAACTGAGGGGGTGCACTAGCTGATGGCTGGGCTGGATGCCTCGGGTATTGTTGTCTCTGACCTCCTCGAAACTCACCAGAAGGACCCGAATACCTTGCTCTCTTATTCTGGGGATTTTCATGGTCATGATCGGCTCTCTGCTTCTTCTTATGCTCCTCTACAACCTTATTGTATGCATGAATACGAGAAATATCCATGCTTGGCTGAAGTGAGACTGCAAACAATCGTCAAGCAAGTGTGGCTCTAATCCCATCACTAACCGGTGAACCCGATCCTCTATCTTAGATACGATAGTGGGAGCATACCTAGCCAACGAATCAAACTGAACATTGTACTCTCAAACACTCATCTTGCCATGCCGAAGGGTCAAGAACCTATCAACTCTGACCCGTCTTAGCTCAGGTGGTAGATAATGAAAAAGAAAAGCCTTTGTAAACTCCGGCTATACTGCTGGAGGGGCATCCTGACCTCGGGACAACTCCCAAGACTCGTACCAATTAACTGCAATATCCTGAAGTTTATAGGAAGCTAGCTCAACTGACTCAGTTGCAGTGGCCTTCATTACCCTCAAAGTCCTCTGCATTCTATCGATAAATATCTGGGGGTCATCGTTTGGATCCGCCCTAGTGAATACCGGAGGATCCAAATTAATGAAATCACGAAACCCCACATTGACGGACCTATCTGCATGACCATTTCCTACCTCCTGTCGCCGAGCTTGTGTGGCTACTAATCGAGTTAATAGTTGAATAGCATCTCTCATCTCCTGACCCGGTGCATCTCCCTGAGGAGCTTGACGTACAGGGGCGGGCGCTGGAGCTGGTGCCCCTCGGAGATCTTCTGGAGAGGGTGGGGTATGTGAAGACTAAGATAGAATCTCACTATGACACTCTCCCCGAGCCCTAGTAACTCATGGTGCTCGACTAGTAGTCTCATCAGCCGCAGACTTTCCCTTCATGGTGGTTGTAGTCTTCGGAGGCATCGCTGAAAATGTAACATATCGTTAAGAACATGAATTCTTATATCACACGATCTAAGATAAGAAGAGAGGATAACATCCTATATGTCCTGTAGCCTCCTGTCTATAAGTGTGGTTCACAACACGCCCATAAACAAGACTCTACTAGACACGGTCTGTAGACAACCCTAGGACAGAACTGCTCTTATACCACTTTTGTCACGACCCAAACCGATGGGCCGCGACGGGTGCCCGATCCATACCTGTCGAACACCCCTGAGCATCCATATAAGATGTAAACATGAATAACATCTGCTGAATTATGAGAATAACATACATGAGGGAAATCTGCCCAAAAGACATATGTACATTTACGTGCAGAATACGTAGGGCGAGCCGACAAGGCTGCTATAGACAATTATATACCCAAAACTGGAAGCCTGCAAGGCCACATACTATCAAACTATACATACTTTCTATAGACCTCTATTAGAATATACATCTGTACAAGGATGGGACTGGGCCAGGTCATACCCATATATGTATACAAACATATCGTACCAAAATCAAAAGCAACTCTAGATAACATGAAGCACGCCAACTCTCGCTGATCAAGGATCTTAAGAAGGGGAACCGTCAGCTTGTCTACCTGCACCTGCGGGCATAAATCAAATGCCCCGGGAAATAGGGCATCAGTATGAATAATGTACTGAGTATGTAAGGCATAAAAATCAGTACATAACAGACATAGATGAAACATGGATTAAAGAATTTCGAATGTAAGTCTAAATCACTTTGTAAATCCTGAAACATTTATAATATCCTGCACGTGCGTATAAATGTCGTGTCATGCATAGGTGTAGGTGTACATAACATCATCAAGCCTCTGAGGGTATCCCATCATATCATCTCGGCCACTGTGGGAAAAATCATCCACATATACCAGCTGATCAGGTGGTGGTGCGTATATAACGCCATAACATTTTCCTATATCCCATGTGCATATAAGTACATATATATATACGCGTATATAACTCCATCTGGTCATGGGTCAATTTGTATGTATAAATGAATGCAATGCATAAAAATATGTTAATATGATCAATATACCTTTCGGACAAACTTTATCGACTACGTATTTTCTGAGACCCATGAGCAGAAGATGTGATAATAAGATACATGGGAATTCAAGAACATAGGCACCTCTAATACTCCTATGAAGAGAGTCATTTATAAAAGTTGCGTATTTTGCTCGTTGCATTTGTATCATTTGGATTATGCCAAAAAGAAAGAAGGGATATCCTTAACATACCTGATCCGATCCTCTAGACAATTCTTCTAACACATGCCAATCGCAACGAAACACGTAACAACGAGATTGAAATAGGGAATAATTCGTATGAAATACATGAAGCAATAACGTTGCTATGCAAAGATAATATTGGCTTAACCTTTTCCTTAAGAACTTAGCAATAACGTTGCTATTTGGAAAATCATCTTTGTTGAACTCTTTCTTAAGAGATAAGAAATAACATTAATGTATAAGGAATCTTGGCTGAAACTCTTAGAAAGAACGTTACTTTCCTTGAAATCCTTTCTTAAGAGATTATAAATGTTATCCTTACTTTTAGGTAGGCCCCACATAATTAAGCTTGGTGTCACATAACTTTTCCAAGTGTGACACCTTTAAGTCTCTTTCAATAGTCATAAATTGGGAAAGGGGGGTGCTGCCATGCTGGGGAGGGGTTAAACTTATCCCAAGTTTATTAATTAACTACCCACTAATTTTAATTAACTTGTTTATTCCCCCATTAACCAATAATCCTCATAATTAAGAATTATCTCAAATTACTTAAAATACTACTCACTTTTAATAC
>AWOL01S0011024.1:31339-90936 GCA_000715115.1 Nicotiana otophora | reverse complement strand
AATAATACCTGCTTTTGCCTTTTTATCTATGACGGCAAACTCCTCGTCCGTCATTTTATCCGATATCTTCTCCTTTCCTTGCAGTGCCAAATCTAAGCCATCCTGAATTAGGATAGCTTCCATTTTTAATTGCCATATTTCGAAGTTTGCACTTCAGTCAAATTTCTCAACATAAGACTTTGTTAGAGTCATTTTGGCTTTTTAAACTAACCCGGTTAGATCTGACTCTGATATCAATTTGTTAGGATCGAAAAATCGGGTAGTGCGAAATTTAGCCAAACAACGTTATAATGATAATAACAAAGACAATGCATAATAACAAAGACAATGCAAGTTGATAATAACGGCAATTAAAGAAGATAAAGAAGACATAAATTTAACGTGGTTCGGTCAAGGTGACCTACGTCCACAAGCGGAGAGAAAAAATTTCACTATACCAACAAGAGTACAAAAGAGAGTACAAAATTAGAGTAAATACTCTAATTACCAAATACCCAAAGAGAATAACCTCACAAGATCACTCCAAAAAAAGGGTTCACACAAGTGTTTCCCAACACTCACTCTCTTACAACATACTCTATAATGAAATAAAGGAGGAGAAAGAAAGACAAGAGTGAAAAGCTCTTGAATTGGTGTGTTTTCAAATAAGGAGAAACTCCTCTATTTATAACAAGAAATCCTTGGCCTAATAATGGATATTATGTCATGGCAAATGTCATGATCCACAAATTTGTTATAATAGATATTATATCATGGTAAATGTCATGAACCACAAATTTGTTATAATGGATATTATGTCATGACAAATGTCATGAAAATTTGATCATATTACAAAATATCCTTTATTATTAAGAGGTGGTGGATGTTTAGGACTAATTAGAGTCTTTGATGTTCCTTTATCAAAGCCAAGTACTGCTTGAGAACTAATGTCATTACTAGAAGCTGGAGCTCAGGTCAATCGCAGAGCTAGAAAGAACTTCTAGAGTGTAGAAAGATTGTTGAACCTCATATAGTTTGAAAAGTTAATACTAGAACCTCTTTATTCTCGTGGGATAACTGGACAGGACTGGGTCCTCTTGCTATGTTACTGCAGCCAGGTACTAAAACTGGTAACTCGTAGGTGAAGGAATTCATTCAGGGCAGCAGTTGGAATACTAACAAGCTTTTGGAGGTAGTCCCACCAAATCTGAAGAATCATACTAATCATATTCTTATCTCTAGAAAGAATGCACCAAACTAACAACTCTACGTAGGAAACCATTTGCAACATCCTTTCTACCTTAATCACATGGGGATTATAGAAGAGGAGGAGTGCAGTGAGGTATGGTTGGACTACTATTCATGAATATAGAATCATTCAACAGGTAGTGTTTAGTACTAAAATTATTTTAATTAAACAATTTAATTAGATTAACTATGACTTGTCTTGGAGAAAAAATTGTGTTTTTGTAGATCAATACTCCCCATACGATCGGCAGGGTTGAAGCTCTTTATGGAAAGAGAAAAAGGCAGGAGCTGGGGGCATTATCAGAAAGGAGGACGGAACTATGATTCTTCAGCACTGGATTGAAAAAATACAAGAATGTTTATGCAAAGTTCAGGGCACTGCAATTCTCTGCTTCAGGGAAGCGGATTCAGTAGCTAGCAAACATTCTATTTAGAGCGTGTTTGGAAAGCCACATAGGATTGGATTTGGGTGTAATTGGGTGTAATTACTCAATTTTGCGTGTTTGTATGGCCAAAAAATTACTTGGTCAGCATGAAATTAGGTGTAATTGGAGAGGTGTAATTACACACTCCAATTCTCAAGGGGAGGTGAGAATTGGTGGTAATTACACTGTGTAATTATAAGGTTACTTTTTAATTTCTTTCCTTTTTATTTTTATTTTAATTTATTTCTTTATAACTTTTTATTATTTCCATTATTTTAATTTCTTTTTATTTTTTATTTTATTTTTACTTTTTAATTTCTTTCCTTTTTATTTTTATTTTAATTTATTTCTTTATAACTTTTTATTATTTCCATTATTTTAATTTCTTTTTATTTTTTATTTTATTTTTACTTTTTAATTTCTTTCCTTTTTATTTTTATTTTAATTTATTTCTTTATAACTTTTTATTATTTCCATTATTTTAATTTCTTTTTATTTTTTATTTTATTTTTACTTTTTAATTTCTTTTTAAATTTTAAAATATATTTTTCTTTGTACATTATTTATCTTTTATTTCTCTACATTTACTTATTGTGAGGGCCAAGACCTCTAGTTTTGTTCTGGAATCAAAACAAAAAATCTAACTAAAATAGGCATTCCATGTAATTGCTCGTATATTTTATTTCTTATATTTTTGAGCAAAATTTATTTATAGCCATTCGGTCCAAACTCATATCACCCGGTAGCCACAAAATGACCCCTTACAAGTCATAGCCTAAAAACAATAATAAGGGTTATTTTTCTTTCTGCTCCTCCGATCCCTCACCGCACATTATTGGAAATCAGAGTTGGAAAATCATACGAAGCTCTAGGAATGAAGTTTTCTGGGATGCTCATGATTAGTCCATATTTCCGGGGAGAAAAACCTATTGGTATAGAGGTTTAAGATCCAAGAAAAGCAATGGTGGATAAATGGTGGGAATTTGTTTGTCCATCAAATAAAGGGAATAACGACCCTTTGATCAATCCTTTTGTTGATGAAGCACCAAAACTTGAAGAAATGGCTTGTGATAGGATTCTTGTTTGTGTTGCAGAAATGGATATTATGAGAGATAGAGGGATATTGCTTCCCTCTCCGGTTCCTGTTTTGTACCCCTGTTCTAGTGCTACCATATCTTGGTATAGTGACTACACAACTCTTTGTCCGGTTCATTACCTCTTTTCTAACATTCTCTGGTATTCTGAGAGTGTACCGGTCCAAATTCTCCCCTGGTACCACTAACGAGTGGCCGATCGAATGTGACCTGAACTTGTTGAACATCCTTGGCCTTATTATTGTGAAGTGGACTTATTGGTTTTGTTCATTACCGTTCTTTGATTTTTGTTTCAACGGAAATGTCAGCAGTTTCTTAATTATAAATTTCTATACAAAATAGTCTATACACGTTGGATAGATAAGGTTAAGATAAAAGAATAATATATACACTTTTATACATTATACAACAGTCTATACACGTGAGATAGATAAAACTGCTCCGGATATAAAATATATATAAAATAGACTGTCACTATACAAAATATATATAAAATAGACTGTCATTGTATAATTTATCTACAATATACTGTCACTATACAAAATATATATAATAGACCGTCATTATACAAAATAGATTGTCATTATACAACAAATATACTAAATAGACTGTCATTATACAAAATATATACAAAATAGACTGTCATTATATAAAAAATATATAAAATAGACTGTCACTATACAAAAATATACAAAATAGATTGTCACTATACAAAAAATATACAAAATAAATATTTCGGGCTATTAAATGTAATATGTTGGGCCGGAGGGACATTTTGTGTCAATGGGAAAAAATATGGGCTATTAAAATTTTGAGGGGCTATAGAGGGTCATTTTCTCTAATTTTTTTTTATTTTCTTCATTTAGCATACTGCGTTATTATTCTAGTTTTTGACATTGCACCTAATATTAGAAATAATGAGTCATTAACAAACTTGGCATATAATAAGTGATTTCATTAAAGTTTGTATTGGAACTTAATTTTATTATTTTGGAATTTGACATACGATAAAGTATTTTTTGTTTTGGAAATTGTGTTCTATTTATGGTTCCAATTTACTTGTAGTATTGGCTTGTTATTTCACATAGCATGTTGTTTAGTTTTTAGTTACAATTGATAGATTAGTTTTGTTAAATATTTGAATAATGTTATGACATTATATTTATAAATATTAATTTATTTTATCAAACATACATTCCATGATGTTCTTACAAAATATATGTTTTTAGTTTTTATAATTAATTAAACTAAATATATTTAAGTTGAAAAATATATATCAATCATTTTTACAATATTAGTTATAAATATATGATTATTAATTAATGTATATTCAAGAAAAAATATGTATATTAAATACCAAATCTAATATCATTTATACTTATAAAAAATTATTTATAGACATATATTTATTATATTAACTTTTAAGTTTTGATAATTACTTTATTTACACTGTGTAATTACACTTATGCAACCAAACAGTACACTTGTAATTATGTTATGACAAACAAACAGATCATCATAATTACTATATTGTGTAATTACTAGACTATGTAATTACTATCCTAATAATTACCCAATTTCAGATACTGGCTGGCTTTCCAAACAAACCCTTAAGGAATGATCCATAGTTGGATATACTGGAGTATATCATGGCATACAAAGCCTACTACAGCTACAATGGTTGCTTTCAGGCCAGACAAAATGGGACTTGCAAACTTTAGAATAAGAAAGAAGAAAAAGGGAATAGGCTAAGCCAAAAGTGAAAAAATGATGAATCTCTACCACTATTGTGAGATTCAATATTTGTTCACTGTCAATTCTTTTGAAAGCTTCCATTGTTAATGAGGAAACCCCTCAACTTTCTTTCTTATTTTCATCCTCTTAAAGGAGTGATTATGTCATTCCTCACTTTCTGGAAGGTTGTTGTCACGACCCAATTTTACCTATAGGCCGTGATGGCACCCAACGTCGCCGCTAGGCAAGCCAACAGTGAACTAGCCATGTGTTTATTCCTTTTTAACAATTTTGAAATAGTGGATTTTTACTTGTTAAGTAAGTAAGAGGTGAAAATTTAAAAAAATTAAAGAGTAAACTAATATAAGAACAAGTTTGGTGAAGTAAATACTCAAAAACCATCAAATGTCTACTAGCATAATTCCAAGACCCGGTGTGACAAGTGTATGAGCTACTAGTAAAATATATAAAACACTAAACTACTGTCTAAAATGGAGTAGACAGAAAACAAAAGCAAAAGAGAGACTCCAGGTGCTGCAATACGGACTAGGGAAGCATCTCACTACTAAGTCTCGAAGTATCAGGGGTGTGCATCTGGATAACTACCAGATGCACCTGCCTCAGAACCTGCACGATTAGTGCACAAGTGTAGCGTGAGTAAATAAATAATATGTACCCAGTAAGTATCCAGTCTAACCTCAAAGAAGTAGTGATGAAGGGTTGACATCGACACTTACTATGGGCCAACAATAAAATACAGGAATTCTAAACAAGTATAAGCCATGGAAATAATAACAATAACAGAATGTCAAGCAGTAAGTAAATGACCAATTAACTGATAATAAATTTCAAAATCTCTAACCAACATCTTTAACTCCAAATCAATTTCTGTCATTTAATAAATTTACAACCTCTTGAGCCATAAAGTAATAGCAAGTGAAATCAGGCTCCGAGTATTATTACGCACGATTTATGCCGAGGTCGTACGACCCGATAAAAAAATATATATATTGTGTGCACTGCCGAGAGTCTAACAACACGAACCATAGATACATATATTACACTTCCGATGCGAACGGCCCGCTCCCATGAAAATAGAGAAGTTTACCTCGCTCGTGGAAGTACTTGCGACGCGAGAGGACATGGATTTCTCAGAGATATTAAATATTCATCAATTCTTCCCCAAAATAAGAATTCTAAATTGGAAAATTTTCAACTTTAAAGTCTCTAGTCTCGGTCCTATTCAAGATAATTAATATACATAATGAATAGACAGTATAATTAAAGCATGATGTAAATTTAAGACTACCTGGACATCTCATGAAATATAGCTACGCACGGATTCTCGTCACCTAGTGCGTACGTAACTTTCCACACAAATAACTCACAATAATATACACCTAAGGGGATGAGTTCCCTCTTACAAGGTTAGGCAAGAGACTTACCTCGTTCTCAAGCTCACTTTCGGTCCACAAATGCGCTCTAAGTCCTCAACTTGGTGCCAAACAATCCGAAACTAGCCAAATATTACATAAATAAATCAATATATACTCAAAAGTTAACAATATAACTATTAGAGTAATTACCCAACCCTAATTGGAAGATTCCTAAAATTCACCCCCAGGTCCATGTGTCCGGATTCAGAAAATTTTCGTAGATTATTGTTACCCATAACCTCACAAACTCAAATATATCATTTTCACCCAATTCCATAACCATTTTCGTGGTTAAATCCCATTTTTATCAAAACCCTAGGTTTTTTTTTTATCTGAACTCATAAATTTCACAATCTTACATGTTAAAATCTACCCATAATTTATGTATTTAACTTACACAGGGTAGGAATTACTTACCTTCAATAGCTAGGTGGAAATCCCTCTCTAAAAAGCTCCAAATATTGGCCAAGAAGTGTAATGAATGAACCAAAATGGCCTAAGTCCCGTAATAAATGGACCTCACTGCCTCCAGCGTTTTCGCTTCTGCGGACGATGGGCCGCATATGTGGCGACGCACCAACGGACAATCCATCATAGGTGCGATCCTAGCCCAGGCCGGCTTTTTCCACTTCTGCGGAAAGTGGAGCGCTCCTGTTGTCCACGCCTGGCCAACCTCTTCTCGCACCTACGGCCTTTCCATCGCAGAAGCGAGGCCGCTTCTGCGAAAGTTCCTCCTCTTCTACGGGCCACTGACCACTCGCCCCAAACCACTTCTGCGGCCAAGAGCTCGCACATGCGGCCAAAAAACTCGCAGGTGCAGGCACACCAGATCTGGTGCACCAGCCGCTCTTTCAAGCCTAAACTCGAACCGTGCATCGCCCGAGTAGCACCCGAGGCCCCCGAGGCCTCGTCCAAACATATCAACAAGTTTGTAAATATAATACGCACTCACCCTTGGAACTCGTAAAATAACATCAAAGTTAAGAATCACACTCCAAACCAAACCGAATCAACGTATGACCTTCAAGTTCTCCCAACTCGCTCCGAACGCGTCGAATCATACTTAAACTACTCAGAATAACCCCAAATTTTGCGTGCAAGTCTTAAATCACCATGCAGAGCTATTCCTAGGCTCAAAATTCCAAATGGACCTCGATAACATTAAAACCTACTTCAAAACCTCTTTCAAGCCTAAACTTCTATGCGAAACGCCTCCGGGTCATCCAAAACCCGATCCTAAGACACGCCCAAATCCAAAATCATCATGCGAATCTATTGGGGACCTTCAAATCCCAGTTCCGAGATTATTTACTGCAAATATTGACCCAAGTCAAACTTAACCCCTTTTAAGCCAATATTAAGGAACTAAATATTTTGATTTAAACCCGAACCCTTCCAAACTCTAGCAACCCAGCCCTGCAAGTCATAAAATATTAAAATCATATACGGGGAGTCTTATTTGGGGAAATATGGATCTAAAAAATAAAATGACCGGTCGGGTCGTTATAGTTGTGTTAGAAAAATAATTTATAATATTGACCAAGAATATTAAAAGAATATAAATAACTTATTGAATAAATATTGTGTCGTGGTAAGCTATTGCCTTAAAAAAAATTTCGGTCCGACTGGGCGCAAATCGTTAAGACCGATTTCTCCCCAACGTTCCACAGTACTCCCCAACACATGCACTCATGGCTGAAAGTTTAGAGTTTGCAAAAAAGAAATTGCTCAAACAAAAATAGGAAGAAAAATTATCTTTTGAGAGGAACAGATAATAATGTTTTTGGCTGGTTATGTAGTTCACAAATGATGATGCTTATATAGGCAAATCATCTACGTTTTCTTCCATCAGAAAAACACAAGAATCAAATGGGAGTTAACGTTATGTAACATTATTCTTTGCTTAATGATAAAATTGTCATAAAGATAGTAACTTCTAACTTTTTGAAAAGCAAATATCTTTTCACAAACGAAGTCGCAAAAATTAAGAAAGCATCTTATGAATAAATGTGAACCATTTATGAAGTACTAACTTCATTCTCCCACTCTACATTACATATAATCTAGAGATGTTATAAAAATTAATGGTAGAGAGATATGAGAATTAACAATAGATTAATTGTGGATTAGAAGTGTTTCTTTATTCTTTGCATTATCAAATTAACCACCAATCCCTCACTAATGCAAATATAAAGAATAAGAATAATTTCTGGGCAAAAAGAAGAAACATATACTTAAATGTCAATATATTTCTATTTGAATGGGCACGTAATGAAATGATGCAACTGCTAATATCAACAAAGTGAAAAACTCTTAAACTAAATGGACACGGGTTGAGATCCCCAAAACACATACTATATCCTAATTTTATGCTAACCCTGCGATACTAACAAAGTGCTTTTATGGTCATGCACACACTTTGGATCTCAAGAATGCTCTAGAAAGACATCCCAAGTCTTTCATAAAAGGCGGCACACCTTTACACTCACGTAGGTGATTCCATCAACTCTATCAACATATATACCACCTCAAGGCTATGGAATCATTAAGAGCATAATAGGTTCAACCTTATAAAGTACTACCACACGCCATAGGGATAGGAAATGTAGTACATATTGAAGTCTCATATGACTTCGTTTGACCACGAAAAAGTATCCACTATACTTTCTCAATCCATGGTCTGTAGCCCCATCCCCCTTGGTGTTTCAAGGATAACTCTCCTTGCCAAACCCTTGGTTAAATGATCCGCCAAATTTCATTCGGACCTTACATATTCCAAGGAAATAACACTATGTTTCAGTAATTATTTTATCGCACCATGTCTAATGTGGATGTCTTTTTTTCCCATTGTATACACTATTCTTGGCAATTCCAATTGCCGCTTGTGAGTCACAATGTAAAGAAACCGGTGAAGTTTGTCTTCCCCACAAAGGCACGGCTGCCAATAAGTTTCTCAGCCATTCAGATTTTTGCCCCGCTAACTCAAGAGCAATAAATTCAGATTCCATGGTCCAACGTGCTATAGAAGTCTGTTTTGAAGACTTCCACTAAATAGCACCGGCACTCAAAGTAAACACATAGCCACTAGTAAAACTAACTTCATCATTGTCACTAGCCCAGTTGGCATCACAAAACCCTTCTAAAACAACAAAAAATTTATTAAAATGCAAGCATTAATCCATAGTACCTCTCAAATACCTTAGCAAACGATGAATAGCATTCCAGTGTTTACTACTGGGGTTGTGATTACATCTACTCAATCTACTAATAACATAAGCAATATCAAGCCGTGTATAATTTATTAGAAATATTACACTACCAATTGTCTTAGCATATTCAATTTGAGAAACACTAGATTCTTTATTCTTTCTCAAGTGTATGTTAGGATCATAAGGAGCTCTCACAGAAGCTACATCAAAACAATTAAATATTTTTAGCATTTTCTCAATATAATGAGACCGAGACAATGAAAAATCATTAGCAATTCTTTTGATTTTAATCCCTAAAATTATATATGCTTCTCCAAGATCTTTCATTTCAAATTTAGAAGACAACAAGTTCTTAGTCTCATTTACAATATACACATTAGGGCCAAAGATTAACATGTCATCCACATATAGATATATAAACACACAATCTGATCCTACAGTCTTGGAATAAATACATGTATCTGATGCATTAACAACAAATCCATTATCTACTAGTGTGCTATTAAACGTTTCATACCATTGCTTAGGGACCTGTTTAAGACCATATAGAGACTTTCTCAATTTACATACTTTATTCTCCTGTCCTTGGATCACTCCCTTAGGTTAAATCATATAGATCTCTTCCCTTAAATCGCCATTTAGAAAAGTCGTTTTAATATCCATTTGATATATCACTAAATTATAGATAGCAGCTAAGGTAATAAAAGTTCTAATAGATGCTATTTTAGTCACGGGAGAATAAGTATCAAAGTAGTCAATGCCTTTCTTTTGGTTAAAACCCCTAATAACAAGTCTAGCCTTTTTCTCAATTATACCATCAAGTCTCAATTTCTTCTTAAATATTCACTTGCTACTTATGGGTTTACAACCTTTAGGCAAGTCAGACAAGTCCCAGTGTGATTAGAAATTATAGAGTCTAATTCAAATTTAATAGGCTCTCTCCAAAAATTAACAACTATTGACCTCATTGCTTCAGCATAAGTCTTAGTACCTTATTCTATTAAATAGGTAGACACTAATTCATAATTCAAAAGATCAAGATCAATATTTTCAGTCAAGAAAGTAGTGATAAAGTTAGGACCAAAACTAGCTTCAATTCTACGTCTCTTACTCTTTCTAAGTTCATTTTCATGATCATTAGCGGTAATACTAGAAGAAGGCACAATACGAGAATTAATAGATATAGATGTAGACGCATTATTAGGCATATCAGTAGGAACATTGTCTTTTAATGGGAAAACATGCTCAAAAAATTATGCATCTCTGGATTCACAAATAGAATGATCATTCAAAGATAGAAATCTATATGCAGTACTATTTTGAGCATAACCAGTAAAAATGGCATCAAAATTCTTGGGTCCTACAGCTACTTGTTTAAAATTAGGTAGGCCAACCTTAGCCAAACAACCTCATACTTGTAGAAATTTCAAGTTAGGGGAAAATCCTTTTCATAACTCATAAGGAGTTTTATCTAACTTCTTATAAGAGACTCTATTAAAAACATAGCATGCAGGTAATCCAGCTTCTCCCCACATCTTGTCAGATAAATCTGAACTCCATAGAATTCATCATTTCTTTAAGGATTCGATTTTTTTGTTCGGCTACACCATTTTGTTGGGGAGTATATGGGGTACTAACCTCATGTATAATATCATTTTTCTCACAAAAAGCTTCTAGAGTATTAGTACTATATTCACCACCCCTATCAGACCTAAGTCTCTTGATTTTTCTGTCTAATTAATTTTCTACTTCTGCTTTATATTTTAAAAATATGCTTTTAGCCTCATCCTTAGACTAAGAGAATATACTTTAGTGTATCTTGAAAAGTCATATACAAAAGTGATATAGTATCTCTTTCCACCCTTACTAACAATGTTTTTGAAATCAGCGAAGTCTGAATACACTAGTTCAAATAATTTTGTTTTTTTACTAGTTACATTTTTAAATGGCTTTTTGGTTTATTTTGCTTCTACACAAGTAGGACACTTATAAAAATAATCAATATCAATCGCGGGAATTAATTCTATTTTTCTAAGTCTTTTTATAGAAGCAATATTAATATAGCCTATCCTACCATGCCACAAATCAATAGACTCACCAACATAAGTAGAATTAGAAGTACTTACATTACTAGTAATCTCTTGAACAATGTTCAATACAAATAAACCTCCATTGAGGTAACCCTTCCCAACAAAGTCTCCTCCACGAGAAATAACAATTTTATCAAATTCAAAAACAAGTTTAAGACCTACTTTGTTGAGAAATACACCAGAAACTAAGTTTTTACGAAGGGAACATTCAGAACATTGTTCAAGACTAAGGTTTTTCCAGAAGTTAACTTAAGAAGAACTTTTCCTTTACCCATAGCTCCAGCCGTATTGGAGTTACCTGTAATGACCTGACCAGTCATTTTAAGGTCTAGCATGTCGTTTGGCTGTTTGAGACCTTGAGTATCTTCATTTTAGGTACTATGACTTGTATGCGCGGTCATAATTGAATTTCGGGAAGTTCGGAGTTGATTTGGAAAGACAATTCTAAATTCGGAAGCTTTAAGTTGGAAGAGTTGACCAAGGTTTGACTTTTGAGTAAACAACCTCGGAATTGAGATTTAAAGGTTCTAATAGGTTCGTATGATGATTTCGGACTTGGGCGTATGTTTGGATCGAGTATCGGGTGGCCCGGAAGTATTGCAGCACTTATCGTGGAAGGTTGGCATTTTGAAGGTTTAAGAATTTTCTAAGTTTGAGTTGAAGTGGATTTTGATGTTATCGATATCCGTTTGAGATTTTGAGCCTAGAAATAGTTCCGTATGGTGATTTTGGTCTTAGGAGAGTGTCCAAACATTGATTTGGAAGTCTGTAGGTCGTTTCGGCGTTAATAGGCGAAGTTGGGAAGTTGGAAGATTTTGGAAAGTTTGACCGGGAGTGGACACTTTGTATATCCGGGTCGAATTTTAATTCCGAAAGTGGGAGTAGGTCTGTAATGTCAATTATGACTTGTGTGTAAAATTTGAGGTCAATCGGACTTGATTTGAAAGATTTCGGCGTTGAATGTAGAAGCTTGAAGTTTTAAGGTTCACTAAGCTTGAATTAGAGTGCGATTCATAGTTTTAATGTTGCTTAGTATGATTTGAGGCCTCGAGCAGGTTCGCTTTGTATTTTGGGTCTTGTTGGTGTGATTGGATGGGGTCCCTGGGGCCTAGGGTGTGATTTGGAGTGGTTTCGGGCCATTTTCCCGTATTTTTTTGCTGCTCATGTGCTAGTATACTAGTGTGTTTTGCGATCGCAAAGATTGTTCAGCTATCGCGAAGAAGGAAATTGGAGGGGGCAGCTGATTACCCTACATAAACGTGATGAGGGGCCTAGGAACGAGTAGGTGAACCTGGTAGTGCTCCGCGAATGCGGAGGCCCAACCACGAACGCGAAGAGGAAATGGAGAAAACGGGGCAGAAGGCCTTTGGCCTATGCAAACACGACCGAGGAATTGCGAACGCGGAGGGTTGGGGTAATGACCCATCGCGAACGCGATGTTTCGGACGTGAACGTGATATTTCGGACGCGAACGCGAAGCATGTTTTGGGCAGTAGCATTTTTGGCCTTCGCGATCGCGAGACTGTTTCTGTGATCGCGAAGAAGGCAGTGTTGGGCAGTGCCATTTTAAAGGCGGGGGTTTGGCTCATGTTTACTCCATTTCTTCATGGGAGCCGACCTTGGGAGCGATTTTGGAGCACCATTCTCGTCATCAACCAGGAGGTAAGTGATTTATTCTCATTGTGAGTTAAATACATAGTTTATATATGGATTTGAACATGAAAATTAGTAGAAATTGTGGGATTTTGAAGAAAACCTAGAAATTGGTGTTTTTGGATTTTGACGACAAAATTGGATACGACTTGGGAATAAATCATATATTTGAGTTCGTAACATTATGGGTAAAGTTTATCTTCAAAAGTTTTCGAAATCCGGGCATGGGCCAGAGGGTTGACTTTATTGACTGTTAGAGTGGAGTTGGGGATTGTTATGAATTGATTAATTATAAGCATGGGAATATATTTTGATTGCGTTGCACATTATGTGACTAGTTTCGGATCATTTGGCTTGGATTGAAGAGTTGGAGAGGCGTTGGAGCTGGGTTTGAAACTTTGGAGCGAGGTAAGTCTCCTGTCTAACCTTGCGAGGGGGAAACTATAAGGCCCCGTAAATGTTTTACCTAAAACCCGGGGTTTCGAAATGCCGGGGTAGACTTATGCGTTGATGAATAGTTAAGTATTTATGAGTTGACCACGATTTGACCTTGATGTATCGGGCTTGGACTTCGATTCCAGAAATTTGAATAGCTTCGTTATGTCATTTACGACTTATGTGCAAAATTTGAGGTCGTTCCGGATCGATTTGTTATGTTTCGGTAAAAGACCTAACTTAGGACGGTAGTATCTACATATATATAAGGAGTTATGTGATGGAAAACATATCAAATGAAAGATCTTCGAGTCTAGTTTCTAACGCTTAAAACCATTAATCATTTGGACATTTCTACAAGAAGTTATGATCGAATTACTAAAGTTAGACCACCAGTTGTTTTGGCAAACAGCGAAGCGAGGCTCGCTTCGCCAGACCGGGCGCACATTATGTATTCCCTTGCATGAAGTGGACAGCGAAGTGAAGGTCACTTCGCCAGACCGGGCGCCCCCAGGTCCAGCTCTTTTTAAACCTATTCGGGGTTCATTTTCCCCAAATCACTTGGACGAATTTTGGAGCTCTTCTCCACTCTCTCAAGACCACCAACTCCCCTCTTCTTCAAGATAAGCAATCCCCATTATCGTGGTGTGAAATTCCATCATTTCTACACTAGTATTGATGGGATCTACACATAAAATACTTAGATCTTCAAGCTATTTCTTCAAGAACTCAAAGGAGGGTTTTGCAAGATTTCTTTCAAAAGGTAATCCTACACCCTTAGACTTACATGTATGGATATATTATGGGATTATGAGTATGAATTAAGTATTGAAACTTATGGTATGGTGATTGTAAGACATAAGTTCCCAATTTAAATACATAACCATTGTAAAGATTGAAAGGTGATTATTTGATGGAATTTTGTTGGTTGGGTATGGATGGATGGTCATGTATGTGATGTTGAAAGTTATGAATTGTTTAAGAATGATGGTGAGATAAATTGTTGGTAAATGATAGTAGTTGGATGAACTAATTCTATGGTTAAGAGATTTAGAGATTCATGCCTACTATGTGTTTGATAAAGTGCCTAAATGGCCTAAATTATGGAATTTGTTACTAATATTGGTCCCATTGGATGCTGTTATTGTAGATTGAAGTTTCTTAGTGTAGTGGATCATTGTAGTATCATTTAGGGACGAATTTGAGGTATGTTGGATAAACTACTCTTTTAGAAATGAATTCCTTGATGTTCCCTTAAGTTTCAAGTATCGTTGGCTCAAGTTCCTAATTCCTATGTTCCGGGTTATCCCTTATAAACTTGACTATTCCGAATGAGCCTTATGTCAAAATATATATGTTCAAAGTGTTGATTGCGTATTAAAATGCTATGACTTTGAGCCGTGTTTCAAATGAAAGCTAGTATGCCAAATTGTGTTAGAAAAACTCGATATGCCTAAGACTCTTAATTGCTCATATGTGTATCTAAAGTCTTGATTGGAAATGTCTTGTTGTTGATAATCCATAAAGATGCTTGAAAATGAAATAAGTGAATTGGGATATAGAGTGTGGCCAACGTGCCAAGAATGAAAGTTATACTTGTGGCTAATGGTGCCAATGAAATAAGATGATGTGAGAAAGATTATGAAATGAGCTTTAATTCAACTGTTCCAAAATTATTTCAAAAATAGAATAGCCTAAAAGCTTATGTACTCAAGTCATGGCCATATGTGGCTATTTTAACTAATGCTATGCTTTGTGAGTATTTTCAATGTGTTTTGCGTTTTTACATATTCGTGAGTGAAAATGGTGTATTTTCCTTTTTGGGGAAAGGTATTTCAAGAATAAATGATGTGTTACTTGTTTATGATTTTAACTTGTGCACCGATTGCCAATCATTTTACTCCATTCTTGGAAAGAAATCCATTTTATTTAAAGTGTTCATTATTAATGAATTTAAAGTTTTGATTCCCGGAATATTTTATATGTTGATATTTATGATGATGAAAGGAAATAAATGAAAGTGTGAAATATGAAATACGACCATTGTGCCATGAATGAAGAATCATATGTATGGCCAAGAGAGTCAGTGAAATAATGATGTTTTAAATAGTTGCAAGTGCATATACTGTATAAAAGGTAATGAGGTAAAATGCAATTTGTATTTCTGTTTCCTTTGTATACAAATCAAAAATGTATTTGGGAGTATCGATAGTCACCGAGAAAGGGTGGTTGAAATAACCTAACCCCGAAACTACACGTGTTGATGTAGGAGTGGATTGTGATTATTCCCCTTATTTGGGATGAGATTGATGTGATAAAATTATTCCCCTTGATTGCGATGAGATGATTGATAGAAAAGGATGATGTCGATCCACACGATATTGTGGTGAGATGGCCTAGCCGATCGGGTCGTTATCGGATGCCGTGCCGCATACATGGTGGTGATTGTGCTGGAAATTGTAATTGAAATTATGATTGTGGTTGATGTCTCTAATGAGATGGCCTAGCCGATCGGGTCGTGATCGTACTTCGTGCTAAAAGTACAGTAGTATTGGTATTGTGAACAATGGTATATCGGTGCTAAAGATCTCCCAACCAAAAATATATATTATTTTCGTATTTTAAAAATTGTTATGTTTTAACTGGGCATTTGGATATTATTGATTGTGACTTGCTGCTTCTATGGTTTTTTCTTTCTTATATTCGCATTCTATTTTGAAAGAGGAAAGTTAGCTTTACATACTAGTACTATTCCATATGTACTAACGTCCCTTTTGCCGGGGGCACTGCATCTTCAATGGATGCAGGTGGTTCATCACCGGGCAACTTTGGTCTTCGTAAGCAGTTACTCCCTATTTAGCAGGTTTTGGTGATCCCTACTCTATTCCGGGCCTGATATCATTTGATGTTGTACTTTGTGTTTTGAGGTATAACCGGGGCCTTGTTGCCGGCATTTCCATATTACTCCTCTGTTGTACTTAGAGGCTCCGTAGACAGGTTACGGTTGGTGTTTGATGTGGGGATTTGAACTAGAAATGTTGATATTTGGCAAACATATTTTTCATTATATCTATAAACTTGTAATATTTTGGAAATTATGAATGAAGCTACTAATGGAAATGAAGTGGGAGTTGTTAATGAAATCTTTTCAGCTTTTGATTAATGGAGTGCATCTCCTCTTTATTCATGGATGAGTTTGGGTAGAAGAAAATCTAATAGGTTTGCTCGGACGGGTTCACTCGGTTGAGTGCCGGTCGCGCTCCCCGAGTTCGGGGCGTGACAAACTTGGTATAAGAGCCTAAGGTTTTAAGGTGTCCTAGGATGTCTCGGATCCGTGTCTAGTAGAGTCCTTCTTATCGGTGTGTTGTCGACCACATCTATAATGGGGAGGGTACTTGGACATTTAGGAATTTCACACTTCTTTGATACCCCAGATCATGTGATAGAGCTCAACATAGGAAGTTAATTTCCTCGTCATGTCTCATTTTCCATATGAGTAACCTACGAGTTCGAAACAACGAGGAGAGATGGAAAGAGCCAGTTGCTAGGGGAACTGGCATTGTTCCTATCAATGTACCGCGCCACCGGATCATATGGTGAGAGAACCTAAGAAATGAACGAGGATTGTTGGAACCAATAAGCCAGAATGTTTGATATGTAAGAAGCGCCACTCAGGTTCATGTTGGATGACTCTTGAAATATGTTACAGCTGTGGAAAGAGGGGGCACAGGAAGACCAAATGCCCTAGGTTGGGTACACCCATCCGGGTCTGCCTGATATGCGGAAAGGAATATTTGGCGTCGTGTTATGAGTATGCTCAGCAGCGTGTTAGGGGTGGTAGATCCAGGCAATTCCAAAGGCCCACACAATAAACCGCTACAAATATTGTTACTCCCGTCATGAAGGATTGGAAGACGGATAAGAGGGATGTTTATAATGTATGCAAAAAGGGTAAAATTCAGGTTAATAGGTTGAGTCATCTTAACGGACCTCATGCCAGTTGCATGAAATGTAGGAGATGTCATTCGGGGGTATGTCACTATGGTACTAATGTATGTTTTGGATGTGGAGTAGAGGTGCATCAATTAAGGTACTGCCCTGTCAATCTAAAGTCATCAAGTAAGTTACTTCTTAGTACATCATTATGAACACCACATTATTTTCCTTGTTGTATATGTACATCCATATTGGAGGGGCCTACATAAATATGGTCTTAACCAAAATGTTTAATCACAAAACGTTGCATGTACCTACTTTTTGAACGAGATGCAGTATTCGGGAAGCCTCTTGATCACAATTCTCTTATTTACAACCTCTTGAGGAATTGGGTTTTATAATGATTTCCTTGGAATGAGTTATAACCCTAGGTTAATACTTCCCACTGCTTCCCTAAATTCTTAACAATGGACTATACCTGACGAATTTCTTACAGAACCTTTTGATTTGAATGGATAACATCCGCTTACTTGTGCTTATGCATGCACCGTCATAAAGTTTACCTATGTGGTATCAAATCCAATGTAAAGTAGCCTAGTGTTGAGACCCTTCTTGAGCCACCCTTTTTCTCTCCGGTGTATGTGGCTCATATGGTTCGAGAAATCACTTTACTCTTTTGTGAATATTATCATGAATCCTTTTCATTGTCTAGTAACATGAGAGCATATCTCAGCACCTATCATATGTGTACCTGTCAATTGTAAGGGATCACTTGTCCGCATAAAAGTTTCTGGGAAAATTGAGATTTTCACAAATTCATCATAGGTAGATCTTTTTGTTGGCCCATCTCAGTATGACTTTCATTTCCACTTAGATCATTCCGCAGTAAGTAGATCACTTTGTTCCTAGTATTGTAGTTTCCCATGAAGTGGCCTCGTATCGCAGCTTGAAAGTTATTATGGCAGAAATGTGTCTAGCTCATAGCAAAGTATTCATTCTCTATAACCAATACATGATTTCACCCTAATGTTAAGATGTCCTAGCTACATGGTTTCACTCGTGTGTGGTTGAACGTTAAGTAGCCTTACAATGACTTTTCCTCCCCACTTCAGGTGGATGTTTTAGATTCTGGAACATATGATGAGCATATTGATTTGAAAGACAGGTTTGTTGTATCTCTAGTCCTCTCATATAGGATCAAGTGTTGTGAAGGGTTAAGCCGTCAGAATGATAATAATCTCACAAGTGTTCAATTTCTTCTTCTTTTTTCATCCTCATGGGCTTGTGACATAGATTCCTTGTGCTAGTTACTGTTAAGAGCATAATACAACTTCATGTATTTTGAAACCCATATCACATTCAGGGTACTTGAATATTCGCATTTCGAGTTAAACTGATCTTCCCTACACTCTAGGAGGCGACTGGTGTCACATACTTGGCTATTTCTCCTTGAGGCTTACTATTGCTGAACAAGGCACATAGGGAATGAAACAATTATTGTTGTCCTTTTCATGACTCATTTCTTTTAAATCTCAGAAACATGAACATGGTCCCTACATTATCAATGCCTACTAGGAAACTCTATGACTCATTTGTCGAATCAATGATGTCATCACAATGATTAACCATGTCAGCTCTATTAGTAGTAACCTTTATGTCTCTTAGGATATAACCTCTGTGAGATGCCCTGCTCAGCACATTGATGGATTCTTGAAAATTTCTAGCCCAATCTCAGACCTCATTGTTCCTATTTATAGTAACCTATGGGGATTGAAGGTTCAAACATGTCAAAGAAGAAGCATCATCCCGTTATCAAATTTATTGGATAGAAAGTTTTATGGTCATGTTCAAGCCAACACATCTTAGAGTAATTGTTGGACGTCGCCAAAAGTTTAGTTTGGGTGTTCGGCGTGGGGATTTAGAGTTGAAGAAAGTGAACGGGTAATTCTCAAGATTGTTTCTATGAATATATTGGGTGAATTATTAAGGAAGGTAAAGTATGCATAGTCACATTAGGCCTTATGGAATCTTGAAGGAAATAAAATAGGCCAAGCTATGAGTATGATGTCCCCCATCATTGTTCTCCATGCACCCGGTACTTCATGTATCTACATCAAAGAAGGTAGCTGAAAATCCTTTGTACATCGTTTTGGTGGGGGTTATTGAAGGTGAAGTTAATGGATAGTTAGCTTATGATAGGTACCTAATTATCATCCTTGTTAGATAAGTCCGTAAGTTGGTATTGCCTCCGTTAAAATGCTACGGCGAAGTGTGTGAGTTGAGGAGGTTACCTCGAAGGCCGAAGATGTTGTGGAAAGAAAATATTCCCACTTGTTTGTATAGCCAAACAGTTGCGATTCGAAGGGTACTTTCTACGTGAAATGATTTAAATATGTACAGTTCATGTCAAGATACCACTTCTGTTAATGAAATGCTTTTAATGTTAAGATTGGTGTTATTGACATATATTGTGATGCTTTGTTGAGTTGTGGATATATTGTTAAGAGTGGTTTTTGGGGATCTCTTGTAGGTGGATAGGCCCAAATACAGGGAAAACTCTGTCAAAATTTCTGAAAATTTTGGGAGTTATCCAAACATTGGAGCTTTTGGTGTATGGATAAAGATTTAAGTCACATTATGTGTCTATGGCAGATTTAAATCCTCATTCGAGGACGAGTGATCCTAAGTGGGGGAGAATGTAAGGCCCCGTAAATATTTCACCTAAAACCCGGGTTTTCGAAATGTTAGGGTAGACTTATGCGTTGATGAATAGACAAGTATTTATGAGTTGACCGAGAGTTGAACTTGATGTATCGGGCTTTGACTTCGATTCCAGAAATTTGAATAGCTTCATTATGTCATTTACGCCTTGTGTGCAAAATTTGAGGTCATTCCGGATCGAATTGTTATGTTTCGGCACAAGACCTAATTTAGGACGGGAGTATCAACATATATATAAGGAGTTATGTGATGGACAACCTATCAAATGAAATATCTTTGAGTCTAGTTTCTAACTCTTCTAACCGTTTGTCAGTTGGGCATTTCTACAAGATGTTACGATCAAATTACTAAAGTCAGACCACAGGTTATTTTGGCAGACAGTGAAGCGAGGCTCGCTTCGCCAGACCGGGCGCAGATCATGTATTCCCTTGCATGAAGTGGACAGCGAAGTGAAGGTCACTTCGCCAGACCGGGCGCCCCCAGCTCCAGCTCTTTTTAAACCTATTCGGGGCTCATTTCCCCCAAATCACTTGGACGAATTTTGGAGCTCTTCTCCACTCTCTCAAGACCACCAACTCCCCTCTTCTTCAGGATAAGCAATCCCCATTATCGTGGTGTGAAATTCCATCATTTCTACACTAGTATTGATGCGATCTACACATAAAATACTTAGATCTTCAAGCTATTTCTTCAAGAACTCAAAGGAGAGTTTTGCAAGATTTCTTCCAAAAGGTAATCCTACACCCTTAGACTTACTTGTATGGATATATTATGAGATTATGAGTATGAATTAAGTATTGGAACTTATGGTATGGTGATTGTAAGACATAAGTTCCCAATTTAAATACATAACCATTGTAAAGATTGAAAGGTAATTATTTGATGGAATTTTGTTAGTTGGGTATGGATGGATGGTCATGTATGTGGTGTTGAAAGTTATGAATTGTTTAAAAATGATGGTGGGATAAATTGTTGGTAAATGGTAGTAGTTGGATGAACTAATTCTATGGTTAAGAGATTTAGAGATTCATGCCTACTATGTGTTTGATTAAGTGCCTAAATGGCCTAAATTATGGAATTTTTTACTAATATTGGTCCCATTGGATGATGTTATTGTAGATTGAAGTTTCTTAGTGTAGTGGATTATTGTAGTATCATTTAAGGACGAATTTGAGGTATGTTGGATAAACTACTCTTTTAGAAATGAATTCCTTGATGTTCCCTTATGTTTCAAGTATCGTTGGCTCAAGTTCCTAATTCCTATGTTCCAGGTTATCCCTTATAAACCTGACTATTCTGAATGAGCCTTATGTCGAAATATATATATTCAAAGTGTTGATTGCGTATTAAAATGCTATGACTTTGAGCCGTGTTTCAAATGAAAGCTAGTATGCCAAATTGTGTTAGAAAAACTCGATATGCCTAAGACTCTTAATTGCTCATATGCGTATCTAAAGTCTTGATTGGAAATGTCTTGTTGTTGATAATCCATAAAGATGCTTGAAAATGAAATAAGTGAATTGGGATATAGAGTGTGGCCAACGTGCCAAGAATGAAAGTTATACTTGTGGCTAATGGTGCCAATGAAATAAGATGATGTGAGAAAGATTATGAAATGAGCTTTAATTCAACTGTTCCAAAATTATTTCAAAAATAGAATATCCTAAAAGCTTATGTACTCAAGTCATGGCCATATGTGGCTGTTTTAACTAATGATATGCTTTGTGAGTATTTTCAATGTGTTTTTCATTCTTACATATTCTTGAGTGGAAATGGTGTATTGCCGTTTTTGGGGAAAGGTATTTCAAGAATAAATGGTGTGTTACTTGTTTATGATTTTGTCACAACCCAAACTAACCCCTGTCGTGATGGCGCCTATCGTGAAACTAGGCAAGCCGACTCATTTCCAAAACAAACTGATATTTTCATTTTAAAGATAATTTCAATGTTATTTAACATAAAAACCTTCATAAAGGATTTCCAATCAAAATAAAAGTGCGGAAGAAAAAGCACGACATCAGGGTGTCACTAGTCATGAGCATCTACTACAATCTGTCTAACAATATTAAGAATAACTCAGTCTGGAAAACTAAATATAATTAAAGGAAGATAAGAGGGAGAAGAGCAGGGATGCAATCGCCAGGCAGCTACATTGCTATCCCCGGGAAAAATCTGCAATCAGAATAATCAACAACCGCTACCGTGTCCAGCTACACCTAGATTTGCACACAAGGTATAGGGAGTAATGTGAGTACGCCAACTCAGTAAGTAACAACAATAAATAAAGACTGAGCAGTACTGACGAGCAATAAAGCATATCAAATTCATATCACAAAAATTCAGTAAGTACAGCATGCTTTAAAAATTAGTGTTTGAATCAAATCATCTCTTTTAAACCCGGCTCCAGTAAAAATTATTTAAAGATATTTTCAACAGTTTTTCAAACAGAGGAAAAATGCAAAGGTGAGCAAAAATGATAAAATCATAAACAGCCCCTCGGAAAAAACATCACTCATATACAGCCCCTCGGGCAAAACATCACTCATATACAGCCCCTCGGGCAAACCTCACAGTCACTCGTGCCACTCGGGCATACCTCACAATCACTCTTGCCACTCAGGCATACCTCACAATCACTTTTGCCACTCTGGCATACCTCACAATCACTCATGCCTCCCAGTCACTCAACACTCGGCATTGGACACTCGCACTCAGTAGGTACCTGCGCTCACTGGGGGTGTGTACAGACTCCGGAGGGGCTCCTTCAGCCCAAGCGCTATATCAAGCCAAATCATGACATAAATCACTCACGCCCGCGGCCTATATCAATCATGCTGCGGCGAGAAGCCCGATCCCCTAAATATGCAACATGCTGCGGTGTGCAGCCTGATCCCATAAATATGTAACATGCTGTGGTGTGCAGCCCGATCCTATAAATATCCTCACAAATCAGGCCCTCGGCCTCACTCAGTCATAAACCTCTCAAGCCACTCGGGCATTTCAGTAAAGCAAGGTGCTCAGCCCAAAACAACATTTATATGCATCAAAATAGAGTCATAAAACTGAGTTACAGTAAACAAGTATAACCATGACTGAGTATAGATTTTCAATTGAAAACAGTAAGAAGATAGTAAGAAAAGGCACCTAAGGATCCAAACAGCATTGGCACAAGGCCCAAACATGGCATTCAGCCCAATTTACAGAAACTCTTTCTAAAACATATAAGTATCATATAGTTTCAACAAAGTATGCAACTTTACAGTTGCTACGGGACAGACCAAGTCGCAATCTCCAACAGTGCACACCTACACGCCCGTCACCTAGCATGTGCGTCACTAAAAATAGTAGAATGATACAAAATTCGGAGTTTCGTACCCTCCGGACTAAATTTACAATCGTTACTTACCTCAAACCGGTCAAATCTCTACCCCGCAATGCTCTTGTCTCTCGATTCGGCCTCTAAATGCTCCAAATCTATTTACAATCAGTACAATACAATCAATATACGCTAATGGAATGAATTCCACAAGAAAAACTATCAAATTAGACCAAAACCCGAAATTGGCTCAAACCCGGCCCCCGATCTCACGTCTCGAAATCCGAAAAAATTTACAAAACTAGAAAGCCCATTCACTCGCGAGTCTAACCATACCAAATTCATCAAAATCCGACATCGTTTGGTCCTTCAAATCTTAAATTAAACTCTTAAAAATTCCAAGCCCTAACCCCTCATTTTCACTAATTACAATGATTAAACAACAAAAAATAACCATGTATACAAGTATTAGGGCTCAAGCAACTTACCTCACTGATAGCCCTTGAATCTCCTTTTGACAATCACTCCAAAAGCTCCAAAACCGACTTGCAAATGGTGGAAATGAACCAAAATTCGCGAAAGATTCTATTTATGGTTTCTGCCTAGGTTTTTCGAACCTGTGGGATCTTTTTCCGCACCTGCGAGACCCTACCTGCGGTCATGGCGCCGCATCCGCGAACTCCACTTAATTCCCCATCTTCCACACCTGCGCTCCAGGCCTCGTACATGCGGGCTCGCAGGTGCGGCCAAATCCTTCGCGCCTGTGCTCCAGCCTTGGCCTCACATTTTTTTGCATATGCGCAGCACATTCTCGCGCCTGTGAAAGCATACCTGCGCGTTTCCTCCGCTTCTGCGAAGCCTGCCCAGCATTCCCCTTTTTCGCATCTGCGCCCCAGGTTTTGCACCTGCGGGCTCGTAAATGCGATAGCCTTCTCGCACCTGCGCATTCAGCCTAGCCCAACATTGCCCACACCTTTGAACTCCCCACGCGCACCAGTGGCCTCGCACCTGCGACTCTTTCTTCCGCAGGTGCGGAAATAGCAGTAGCAACAGCTTCAGCTGCATTTTCAAACTTCGAAAAATCCGTTAACCACCCGGAATCACCTCGAGGCCCTCGGGACCTCAACCAAAAATACCAACAAGTCATATATCAACATACAAACTTAGTCGAACCTTCGAATCACTCAAAACAACATCAAAGTACCAAATTACCCTCGGATTCAAGCCTGAGAACTTCTAAATTTTCAAATTCGGCAACCGATGCCGAACTAACCAAATCACGTCCGAATGACCTCAAATTTTGCACACATGTCACAAATGACACTACGAACCTACTCCAACTTCCAGAATTCCATTCCGACCCCAATATCAAATTTTCCACTGCTGACCGAAATCGCCAAATTTCCAATTTTGCCAATTCAAGCCTAATTCTACCACGGACCTCCAAATCACATTCCGGAGTCACTCCTAAGTCCAAAATCACCTAACGAAGCTAACGGAACCATCAGAATTCAAATCCAAGATCGTTTACACATAGGTCATCATCCAGTTGACTTTTTCAATTTAAGGTTCTAAATAAGGGACTAAGTGTCTCATTCCACTCCGAAACTACTCCGGGCCCGAACCAACTAACCCGGTAGATCATAATATAGCTTAAGAGCATAAAGGAAATAGAAATGGGGAAAACAGGGCTATAACTCCCGAAACGACCGGCCGGGTCGTTACATTCTCCCCCACTTAAACATATGTTCATCCTCGAACGTGCCGAAAGTTGTTCCAGAAGCCAAGAAATGGCTATGTAACTTTCCCATGCACATACCCGGGGGTGATCCCATGTCACCCTATCCCATATAGGTCCGATAGCACAGCATAACTGAAATTCCTCAATTCAACCTAGCCCACAAGCCTTCGAATCAAATTTCCGACATCCAAAATTTCTTATAAGATTAGAAGTTCGCATCTACATACCGTATAAGTCTGAACAAGCTGTACCAAAAGCCGTAACCATAACTCAAATATTCAAATTCAAATACTGCATAGCTCGAATGCTCGAAGTAATGATTTCAAATCACAGTATCGACTCAAATCAACCAGTGCTAGTAATAAACCTCATATCAGACAAAATCTCATTCTAAAACCTTTGTACACTGCCGATGATGAAAGAAACATACCGAATTCATAACCATTCATTAGACCAACAGGTCATGGAGCTCCCGTTCCTTCTACAAGAACTATAGCCAATTTCAAAGCCGACTTTCAATATTATCCTCCCAATTATACCACAATCAAATCTGATAGCATCCATTCTAGGCCCAATGACCTCGTCTCATCCAAAATGACCACTCTAGTGACATGACACATCAATACAATCTAAGGCCACCACCCGTGCAATCTGTACTAGATAGCAACATTCTAAATGTACCCAATCGTAACAATGACCCAAATAGGAGAACCATTCTGCAAGCTCAACGAGTACCACCCCGACGCAATGCTAAGAACCCATCACACATCGCAGAACCATAACATACGAATCTTACACTAGGGATCATATTTCCACATAACTCTATTGCAATACGCGACCCTATCCAAATACTGGTCCATATGAAACACCTCAAGCCACCCTGCTAAAATCAATAACCACGCGCAATTCGACATCAAGTACCCAAAGTGCTTTACCATAACCACGGAGAAGCAAACGACACCATGCCACATAAAACCCGAAAGAACATAACCAATCCATCATCAACCAAGCAATATCCAATACTATTCTCGCTCAAATCCCGCTATAAGGCCATAATAGAACCGCACCATATGTGCATATAACCAATAAATCACAACTCCTCGTAGTATAGAAGAGTAACTCACAGATCATTTTAGAACACGAATAAGCTTCACATCAACCGAATGGCACATCCTTCAACAATAGCAGTATAGAGCCAATCAATCCGGCTCGGTGTAGAGTACACATCCTAATTGGGCCTACCAATGGGCCCCAAATCAACTATGGTCAGCCACCAATAGATAAACAATCTCCGAAAGTCCACAATGACGGAATCATAATACCTTCTATCATCTGGCTAGCTCCGGCCACAACTTCATAGTCCACAACCATGAAATAATCTGCTCCCGAGAACTCCCAATCTCCAATTCCATAGAACACATGAATCACCATATTTGATTCCACCTCCACCGCCCGAATGCCTAACACCTCTCTCATACACAATCATCTCACGAGAAATACTAAAAAAAAATTCTTCAGTGCTACCTCGCAAAAATTTGAATATCAACAGTCGGTCAACCAGGAGAGTGCCGCAATACCAGCGAAGTACCCATAAATCAAAACACACTGCCCCTTCTGATATGTACATTCTCATCAAGCTATACCGGATAGTAATATCATTTACCTTGTCATCGGAAACTGTTTATGCTACCTAAGAATTTATGTCCTTCCCTTCAAAACTGAACTGTGACTTTGTACATGTAAATCCTATTCCCGCTCAACACACCACATCTATTATCCCATCATGTGACAAGCATAAGAATTCCATTATCAAATCTGAGTCACTAGCAAATTACATACCTTATTAGTCAGAAACCTCTTTCTTGCTTCTTTCTAGGAGGAAATCATAACACACAACACGTTTCGTACATCGGTAGAAAATATCCGGTTTAAACCATGGTAGAACCCATCATGAACACTTTGAAATCCATTTGCACATAACCAAGCTATCTGAACTAAATTCCTCTAACTCCACCAAGCCACACAGGTTGCCAAATTCGAGAGCATTGCCACGAAACACCTGTAGATACTAGCCACATCATTAGTACCCAAAGAACCGATCATACCCATTACTGTGCTAACCCAACTTACTACCAAGCTGTCCTATTTCTCTAAGTTCTTTCTAAATTGCCTTCAAATTGCTACTTTTTCCTTGTTAGAACACTACTATCCTTAACTAAAACTTACCCTACGAACTCTAGCATAGAATCACGCCGCCCTAAGGCTTATAAGCTGCCGAATTCCCTTTTTATGTATCCCAAAGGCTCCACAACCAAAAATTCTTACTCCGAAAAGACTTTATGTGAACCTAAAACTGTTTCCTTCTCCTTCTTGATACTGAAATGAATAATTCACACTGATATAAGATGCCACGAGTCTCAATACCGTTCAATGCAACTCCCAGTTTTCTAGCCATATTTATAAATCTTGAATCCATTGGAACCATTCTCGAAGTCATCCACTCTACTCAATTCTCGAATTAACCGACCAAACAGACCAAAATGACCTGTGCCCCATTAGCACACCAACACCTAAGGGAATAAAGAGTAACCCATACTCCTACGCAACCGAGCAAATTCCCGCTCCATGTACACTACATTCTCTGTGAATAACCACTCAATTATTTTATGGTCCTCCTATAACCATAGAGTGTAATACAACTTGTGTCCAGAAATTCCTTTACCCGAGTCATCCTCGATCTCGACCTCTACAAGTCATAAGTGATTCACTGGTATACCCCGAACCGAAACTAATACGACCCATAACCGTGCAATCGACTCATCAATAGCAGACTCCCCCACTTAGCCTTAAGCTGCAGTTATATAAAATTAGAACCCGTAAGGATTTCTCCTTCTCAATTACCAAGGTCTCGCACCATTAACCTGCCAGACTTCTCAAAGTCTTTTATTAAGCCGTTCATGAACATTCTGAATCTCCAGCCAAAAATCACATACGCAGCCTCCTACCGGGTAGCAAGTAATATTCCTCGCAAAAGCTTCATCAACATCACGCCACCGCTAGCTGCACACAGGAGATAACCCACATATGGAATTCCTTACCGACATCTTCCAATGACACTGCACTGTGTGCAACGACCACTAAATCCGCAAATTCTCCTGAGTTCATGCTCGCCCACCATTTGTATAAGTCTGCACTTTCCCTATTAACATCAATTGTATGTCAACAATACCTTCCGAACTCAAGTCATATTGCACCTGACACGATAATCAGATCTTCATGCCTCTATTCATTTCAAACACACTCCTTTCTGCCATATTCAATTTTCCTTTGTACATTAACCATCACTCCAAATAGAGTCTGCAGGCCGATTCACATACTAACATGATTCCAACCATTCTACACTTTCTCAAGGCGCACGACTACCCTACTAGTGAATTTATATGCTAATCTGCCACTCTTACTTCGGTTAAATAATCTCCTTTAAGAAACTTCTCAACCTCCACTTCTACTACTTGGCCTGCTAGTACTTCAACCACCGCGAAATACTTCCCGTCATGTCTTCCCTCATACTTTGCTACCCAACTACTGCATCAAATCGAAATGTATCTCTGTCGCACCTGAACCAATAAAAATGTTACCGACTCTAAGTCTCTTCGAAGATTATCTTTCTCGAGCCATCAACATCAAAAATACCCATTCGCAACCACAATTACTACACAATCACTTACTCTTCTTGAGTCCAAACTCATTGAGAAGAGATGAGAATTTAATTTGCCCCAAAATTTAACAGCGTGAAAGATCCTTCAAAACATTCACACTCGAGACCGTACGTCACATCAAAATAAAAATCAAAGCGCCCAATGGCCTTCCTTTACATTTCAAGGAAACACTTCTCATCACATTCAAATCGTCTTAATACATCCCGCAATTACATCATACTCATCACAAAGCCATTCCACCGCTCATCGAGCCATGAATTCCACTCGTAGGGGTATTACCGGACATATGAGTCCAAATGTACAGGTTACAACTGAAGCTACCGAGACAAAACTACGGTTTAAATCTGGCCTCAAGTCCTCCAGACTAGCCCATCACCAAAACACATAATACACACCTCGAACCTCGTTCATAGAATCACAAGCTGGCAATGCACAATTGATACCGAGCGCTCATGTACGCATACGAATGCATGGAAGGAAATCAAAGAGTTATGTTTCAAGCTGAATCAATTTCGCACGATAGAATACAAGAAAGTGAAATTTTCCTAAGGGTTCTGCAGCCTCTCGAAGATAAGTACAGACGTCTCCGTACCGATCCGCAAGACTCTACTAAACCCGTTCAAGACTCATGAGACCTATGTAACCTAGGCTCTGATACCAATCTGTCACGACCCAAACTAACCCCTGTCGTGATGGCACCTATCCTGGAACTAGGCAAGCTGACTCATTTCCAAAACAAACCGATATTTTCATTTCAAATATAATTTCAATGTTATTTAACATAAAAACCTTAATAAAGGAGGTCCAATCAAAATAAAAGTACGGAAGGAAAAACCCGACATCGGGGTGTCACTAGTCATGAGCATCTACTACAATCTTTCTAACAATATCAAGATTAACTCAGTCTGGAAAATAGCTAAATACAACTAAAGGAAGATAAGAGGGAGAAGAGCAGGGATGCGATCGCCAGGCAGCTACCTTGCTATCCCCAAAAATAATCTGCAATCAGAACAATCAACAACCGCTATCGTGTCCAGCTACACCTAGATCTGCACACAAGGTGCAGGGAGTAACATGAGCACGCCAATTCAGTAAGTAACAATAATAAATAAAGATTGAGCAGTAGTGACGAGCAATAAAGCATATCAAGTTCATATCACAAAAATTCAGTAAGTACAACATGCTTTAAAAATTAGTGTTTGAATCAAATCATCTCGTTTAAACCCGACTCCAGTAAAAATCATTTAAAGATATTTTCAACAGTTTTTCAAATGGAGGAAAAATGCAAAGGTGAGCAAAAATGATAAAATCATAAACAGCCCCTCGGGCAAAATATCACTCATACACAGCCCCTCGGGCAAATCTCACAGTCACTCGTGTCACTCGGGCATACCTCACAATCACTCTTGCCACTCGGGCATACCTCACAATCACTCATGCCTCCCAGTCACTCAGCACTCGACACTCGGCACTCGTACTCAGTAGGTACCTGCGCTCACTGGGGGTGTGTACAGACTCTGGAGGGGCTCCTTCAGCCCAAGGTGGTTCATCAGCGGGCAACTTTGGTCCTCATTAGCAGTTACTCCCTATTCAGCAGGTTTTGGGGAACACTACTCCATTCTGGGCCTGATATCATTTGATGTTGTACTTTGTGTTTTGGGGTATAGCTGGGGCCTTGTTGCCGGCATTTCCATATTACTCCTCTATTGTACTTAGAGGCTCTGTAGACGGGTTGTGGGTGGTGTTTGATGTGGAGATTTGAACTATAAATGTTGGTATTTGGCAAACATGTATTTCATTTTATCTATAAACTTGTAATATTTTAGAAATTATGAATGAAGCTACTAATGAAAATGAAGTGGGAGTTGTTAATGAAATCTTTTCAGCGTTTGATTAATGGAGTGCATCTTTTCTTTATTTATGGATGAGTTTGGATAGAAGGAAATATAACAGGTTTGCTCGACCGGGTACACTCGGTTGAGCGCTGGTCGCGCTCCCCGAGTTCGGGGCGTGACAGAAATTACCCCTAGGTGATATTTATTATTATGTGCAACTATTTGTGGATGCTACGTACGCACGAGGTAACGAGAGTCCGTACGTAACTAAAGTATGTGTATGTCCGGGTAGACTTAGGACTTTATCATGTAATAATTGAACTATTTGAACTCGTTCTGCTGACTTAACTAATTGAGGTTATAACTGAATTTGATTTAGAAACAAATATATGTATACTAGGCAGAGCCTTAACACGTTGAGTTGTGGGCGAGCTATTTGAGAAAATGGTAAAGATTATATTCATTTTGTGCTCATGTACTATATTGTAAGGACGTATATCGTAATTCGGTAGCTTCCTTCCTTTTCTCGTATATAGATTCATCTATGAATTGTATCACACGTCCCTCAATAGTGTACATATTATTCTGGATCGGGCCGAACGACCTCGGCAAAATCGTGCGTTATATTGCTATTAGTCCGAATATTCACGAGATAAACCTTCCACTGATGCCCTGCATTTTATGGTATTCCTTATTTATCTGGTATTGACACTTGGCATTTTATGAACTATTAAGGTGGAATACAAGATCGAGAAATTTATACTTTAAAGGAAACAAATTGGAAAATTATGAAATTACAGGCTTACTCAGCTATTGTTGTGCACTTCATATCTGTTATGAATTTTCATATTATTTATTTGAACCTCTAGAAAGTGTCGATGTCGGCCCCTCATCACTACTTCTCCAGGGTTAGGCTATATACTTACTGGGTACACGTTGATTTACGTACTAATGCTGCACTTCTACACTAAATGTGCAGGATCTGACATGTCATTTGGTGATCATCTTGGCGCGTAGGCGCATCTGTTGAGGAGACTTTATGTGAGCTGCAATTCAGGTCATGCATCGCAGCCCATCGAGTCCCCATTATACTATTTATTTTACCATGTCTTCTTTACATTCTGGACATATATTGTATTATTGTTGTACTCCTTAGAAAAAGTATATTCACTTGTGACACCGGGTATTGGGGGTTCCTTCAAGTTGTCCGTTATTGTAATTACGTAATTATTATCATTTTACCTTGAAAATTCTATTTTATACCATTTAATTAATGGAGTTCATGATTTCGAAAGTAATAAATTGAGTAAATGACTTCATAAATCAAGGTTGGTTTTCCTGACGGCGGCGTTAGGTGCCATCATGACCTATAGTGGATTTTGGGCCGTGACAGCTTGGTATCAGAGCACTAGGTTCACTTAGGTCTCACAAGTCATGGGCAAGTCTAGTAGAGTCTCGTAGATCGGTATGGAGACGTTTGTACTTATCTGCGAGAGGCTACAGGGCTGTTAGGAGCACTTCCCTTCTTGATTTCCTCATTGTGCGGTTTGTTTCTTTTGAGGCTTGTGCCTTTATTTCCTTCCTATTCAATCTTATGCGACGTGAATCGCTTGTTATCAATTGGGCATTGAGGAGTCGTAATGGAACTATAGATGTGGTGCATGATGTATTTCCCTGCGTACTCGAGCGAGTTGTTATCGTCATCTTGTAGAAGGGGGCTCTGTCATTTCATGCCCTATATTAGTAGCGCCTACGACTTTGAGGCTACACACAGATTGCTATGTTATTCATGCGTTATTATCGCGCAGTGTTGGTATGATGGTAGGGTGCTCGTCTATGTGACGAGGAAGTGAACCACTCGAAAGGGGGATTTCTCAGTGCACGGTTTAGGGGTTCAGCATTTAAATCCAGCGAAGTAAAGACAATCGGTCTATGAATGCTCAGATTTTGGTTGATGGAGTAGAAAGACTTGATATTCTCGAGTATGGTGGAGTTCTCATTTTGATGTGGTGTCGTCGTCCTTGTTGGAATACACTAAGGTTCGCCGGTGTTATAGTCATCCTCGATTCGCCTTCGGGCAGGGTACTGTGAAATGGTGTCGGGGGAGCAGTTATCAGAGATAATGGTGTGTAGTGGTTTTGGAATAGAATCAGTGTTTCTAAGGTTAATGGCTCGAGAAAGATGATCTTCCCGGAGGCTTAGAGTTGGTAGCAATTCATTAGTTCAGGTGCTACAGGTATGGATGGATTTGGGTGCAATATTTGGGCAGCGAAGTGTGAGGAAGGGCATGGAGGGAGGTGTATCGTGGTGGCTGAATTACTAGCAGGTCAGGTATGAGTGGCTGATTAGCATATGGATTCCGTGCCTGGATAGCCACGTGCCTTGAGAAAGTTTAGAGCAATTAGGAATCATGGTGGAGAAGTGACTAGGTTTACGGATTGTATTTGGGGTGGTGGCCATTGTACTAAGGAACATTGAACATGGCAGGAAGGAGTTTGCTTGAAATGAAGAGGGTGTGAAGACTTGATTATCAATTTGGATACAATGTGACTTCGAGTTTGGAATGTACTGTCGGACTTTCAGTTGATTTCAACGGGGAATGAACAGACTTGTATAGCTAGTGGACGAGCGTGGGCTCAAGAAGGTGTGTTGATTTCATGGTAGTTGTACCCAGTACAGCGTCGTTTGAAGATGTCGATATGCAATTCCCCAGGTGGGTTATCTTCTGTAATCAGGCTAGCGGTTGCGTGATTTTGATGAAGTTTCTACGAAGTGTTCTACTTACTATCCAGTGGAGGGTCGAATAGGCAATCGTGGCTGATAATTCAGGATGTTGTATGAAAAGTTTAACAGGAGGTTTCGAGAATTTGGCGGGTTAACGATGCAAGATCATGGTGATTGAGAAGGAGGAATCTTTGTGGGTTCTAGATTTATGTGATTGTAGCTTAAGGCTAAGTGGGAGAGCCCCACCATCTACGATCGGATCGGGTAGTTGTCTGCTTGTGCAACTTTTGGTTATCGGTGCATTGGTGGATTATTTATGATTTAGGAAAGAAAAACATCACAGGTAATTTGAGCAAAGGATTTGATGAATGTGTGCTATATTTGGCCTTATTCATGTTCAGAGTTTTGGGAAGACTCAGAGTTTATGCTTCTGGTAGATGTGAGGTACAAGGAAAAATAATTTATCTGGTTGCTTCTTTGGGAGTGTTCATGTGCTGACAGCGTACTAGAGTTCGACTTATATTCGGGACCAAGTAAGAGCGGGTCACTGGGGGTGAGTGTGGATTAGTTTGTTATGTTTTGAATAGAGCTATTATTATTTTTAAGGCAAGTCGAGAGTAAATTGGAAGAAGTTGGGTCGAATAGTGATGGTTGAATCAACATGATTTTGGTAATGATATGTTCCTTTAGTGTGTGGGGTTATACATGTGGTTTGTGGTTGTATGTGCGGGCTCGACATCCACCACAACTTGATTTATTTGGGATGTAATTGATTCTAATGGCATCGTTATGTGTAGACGGATTTCTAGGAGAGTCATGACGATTTAGATCACGACTCGAAGTTTGTAATTTTTTTGTAGCTTGGGAATTCAATTGTGTGTTGTGTTGGTTCTTCTGAAATATGCTAAGTGAAAGGTTTTTAGCCTATGAAGTGTTTATTCTACTGGTAATTCAGGGGTTATGATGAATTCTTGTATTCTTATGTAGCGGCATGATAGGTGCAGTGAGCGGCATGGGAATTTGAAAGTTGAGGATTAAGGTTGCGGTTCGGTGTTGACAAGAATGTCACGGGCTCGGATGAGTAGGGGAAAATTTATTTGTTCAGAGTAAGCTTGAATTTTCTTTAGTGTTACCTGAGAATGGTATTTTGCGGAGGAGGCATTGTGTATTGAATGCGGATGGTGATTTTCCTTATAGAATTAGCATGGTTGGTGTCATAAAGGCGCAAATTTTGCTACCAGAGCGGAAGGTCGTGGGAACGTATCCCCACAGGGAGATTTGTACAAGCATCGCATGTTAGTCACTTGATTGTTAAAGATTAAAACCATGTATGGAGGTTATGGTAATATTGCAAATGCGAAAGTTTATGCCTGAGAGGCATTTCATTCCTTGGGCTGTGGACTGTGTGAGTTTATTCTGGATTTGACGATTGTTCTTATGTGCCATGGAAAAAGGTTATTGTGGATCCTTGAAAGTTTATTAGCCCAGTATGGTATGATCAGACTCGGCTTGGGGTTCGTTGATGGGTCTAAATGTGAATGTGTGCTCTACATCAGGCCGGGTGTGTTCATTTAGCATAACATTGCTTATGGAGGAGTCTTTGGGCATTGGATGTTATTTCAGTCGTTAGCTATTCCATATAAATCTCTATTGTCCCTTATGGGTTGTGAGACGGCTTTATTATTCGCACATGTTGGTGTTATATGAGCCAGATGACTCTTGAGATGCAGATCATTTATTGCACCTTAGTTGTGCTTGAGTTTTTGTAGTGAACTGCGCTATCCGTCTCCTCAGGGAATGCATTGGGCACTTGGCATGTTTGTGGTCGATATTCGGGCATTTCGTATCTATAAGCATTATGGCTTGATGGGTATTTCCTTATTTATTGTTATGTGTGGATCGGATGGCACTCCGTCACGGATATGTTGTTTGGATCGGGCTACATGCCGCAACAGTATTATGTGTGTATTGGGTCGCACGCCACAACAACGAGATGTTGAGTACGGCTCCTTATATCTATTCTTGTGCATTTTGTTTCTCATTCTCTAAGAAAGGCTCGTAACATCTTTTCGGTTATTTTATTAGTTACATGGGCTGGATAGTTCTTTCCCAGAGTTTGTTTTTCCTTATATATCATATTCAACTTGTGGCTTGTCGGCGCATTGATGGCGTCATATGAGATCTTGGTCAGTGTTAGAGATGGCTTATCGCCTGAGCAGCTTGTACTGGGTGAGACGAGGTTATTGGACCTGGGATCAGGACAATCAGAGTTATATAGGGTATATTAAAGAACAAATATCGTTATTCAGTTCAAAATGAGGTAATGGTTCATGTCAGGAGGAGAGACTTTGGGATTTATTGATTTGGCAGATGGTTATGAGTTCTACACGTCTCTTTCATCGTGGCAGTGTTGCGAGAATTGGAACAAGATTTCTATGTGTCATGAGATGTATTGCAGGCATCGAATTCGTGAAATTGCAGCTATTGTGGTGGGAGGATGTTATTATGGGCAACCAACTTATGTGGTGCATGGTGTGATTTTGGCATAGGTGCATGATCATGTTTTGGTACAGTGTGGTGATTCGGTACGGTGTTCGTATATTAGAATCAGGTCTTGTAGAGAAATTCGGAGGTTGGAATTTGATTCTAAGGCTTATTGACTAAATAAAAGGAGGATCTTCAGTCTGACTTGAGCTAATGTGTCCAACTGGATTGTGGTGGCACGGGAAGGTGCACAAGGTGTTAAACGGTGATTTTGGACAACTCTGGAGCAGTTCTTGGCATATTCGAGGACGAACGTATATTTAAGTGAGGGAGAATGTAACGATATGACCGGTCATTTTGAGCTCTAGCGCATCATTTGACTATTTGAGGCCTTGAGTAGCTTCATTTCAGGTATTACGACTTGTACGTGTGGTCGGAATTGAATTTCGGGAAGTTCGAAATTTATTTGGAAAGAAAATTCTAAATTCGGAAGCTTTAAGTTGGAAGAGTTGACCAAGGTTTGACTTTTGAGTAAACGACCTCAGAATCGGGATTTGAAGGTTCCAATAGATTCGTATGATGATTTCGAGGCGTATGTTCGGCTCAAATATCGGGTGGCTCGGAAGTATTTCGGCGCTTATCACTGAAGGTTGGCATTTTGAAGGTTTAAGAATTCCTTAAGTTTGGGTTGAAGTGGATTTTGATGTTATCGATGACCGTTTAGGATTCCGAGCCTAGGAATAGTTCCGTATGGTGATTTTGGTCGTTGGAGCATGTCCGGAAGTTGATTTTGGAAGTCCGTAGGTCGTTTCGACGTTAATTGGCGAAGTTGGTAAGTTGGAAGATTTTGAAAAGTTTGACCGGGAGTGGACTATTTGTATATCGGGTTCAAATTCCTATTCCAGAAGTGTGGGTAGATCCGTAATGTAAATTATGACTTGTATGCAAAATTTGAGGTCAATCGGACTTGATTTGATAGCTTTCGGCGTCGAATGTAGAAGTTTGAAGTTCTAAGGTTCACTAAGCTTGCATTGGGGTGTGATTCATAGTTTTGATGTTGCTTGGTATGATTTGAGGCCCCGAGCAGGTTTGCTTCTTGTTTTGGGACTGGTTGGTGTGATTGGACGGGGTTCCGAGGGCCTCGGATGTGATTCGGAGTGGTTTTAGACCATTTTTCCTGTTTTGTTGCTGCTGGTATGCTGGTATACTGGTGTGTTTCGCGATCGTGAAGATTGGCCCGGATCGCAAAGATTGATCCGCGATCGCGAAGAAGGAAATTAGAGGGGGCATCTGATTACCCTACGCGAACGCAAAGAGGGTCCCGTGAATGTGTAGGTGAACCTAGCATTGCTCCGCGAACACGGAGGCCCAACAGCGAATGTGAAGAGAAAATGGAGGAAACGCGAACGAGGAGGGTTGGGGCAATGACCCATCGCGAACGCGATGTTTTGGACGTGAACGCGAAGCAAGTTTGGGGGCAGTAGCATTTTCGGCCTTCGCGATCGCGAGGCTGTTTCCGCGATCGCGAAGAAGGCAGTGTTGGGCAGTGTCATTTTAAAGACGAGGGTTTGGCTTATTTTCACTCCATTTCTTCATGGGAGTCGTCCTTGGGAGTGATTTTGGAGCACCATTCTCGTCATCAGCCAGGAGGTAAGTGATTTCTTCTCACTGTGAGTTAAATACATGGTTTATATATGGATTTGAATACGAAAATTAGTAGAAATTGTGGGATTTTAAAGAAAACCTAGAAATTTATATTTTTGGATTTTGACTACGAAATTGGACATGAGCTTGGGAATAAATCATATATTTGAGTTCGTAATGTTATGGGTAAAGTTTATCTTCAAAAATTTTCGGAATCCAGACACATGGGCCCGAGGATTGACTTTATTGACTGTTAAAGCGGATATTGAGGATTGTTATGAATTGATTAATTATAAGCATTGGAATATATTTTTGATTGAGTTGCACATTGTGTGACTAGTTTTGGATCGTTTGGTGTGGATTGAAGAGTTGGAGAGGCGTTGGAGCCGGGTTTGGAACTTTGGAGCGAGATAAGTCTCCTGTCTAACCCTGCGAGGGGGAAACTACCTCTAAGTGATATTTATTGCTATGTGCAACTAGATGTGAGTGCTACGTACGCACAAGGTGACGAGAGTCCGTACGTACCTAAGGCATATGTATGTCCGGGTAGACTTAAGACTTTATCATGTAATAATTGAACTATTTGAACTCGTTCTGCTGACTTAACTAATTAAGGTTATAACTGAATTTGATTTAGAAATAAATATATGTATACTAGGCAGAGCCTTAACACTTTTAGTTGTCGACGAGCTATTTGAGAAAAATGGTAAAGATTATATTCATTTTGTGCTCATGTATTATGTGTAAGCACATGTCTCGTAATTCGGTAACTTCCTTCCTTTTCTCGTGGAGCGGGACGAACGCCTCGGCAGTATATAGATGCATCTATGGATTGTGTCGCACGTCCCTCGGCAGTGTACGCATTATTCTTGATCGGGCCGAACGACTTCGGCAGAATCATGCGTTATATCGCTAGTAGCCCGAATATTCACGAGATAAACCTCCCACTGATGCCCTGCATTTTATAGTATTCCTTATTTATCTGGTATTGACACTTGACATTTTCTGAACTATTAAGGTAGAATACAAGATCGAGAAATTTATACTTTAAAGGAAACAAGTTGGAAAATTATGAAATTACAGGCTTACTCCACTATTGATGTGCACTTCATATCTGTTATAAATTATCATGTTATTTATTTGGACCGCTAGTAAGTGTCGATGTCGACCCCTTGTCACTACTTCTCTGAGGTCAGGCTAGATACTTACTGGGTACGCGTTGATTTACGTACTCCTACTGCACTTCTGTACTAAAAGGGCAGGATCTGACAAGTCATTTGGTGATCATCTTGGCGCGTAGGTGCATCTATTGAGGAGACTTTATGTGAGCTGCAATTTAGGCCATGCATCGCAGCCCACCGAGTCCCCATTGTACTATTTATTTTACCCTATCTTCTTTACAATCTGGACAAATATTGTATTATTGTTGTACTCCTTAGAAAAAGCTCATGCACTTGTGACACCTGGTTTTGGGGGTTCCTTCGGGTTGTTCGTTATTGTAATTGTGTAATTATTATCATTTTACCCTGAAAATTCTATTTTATACCATTTAATTAATGGAGATCATGATTTCGAAAGTAATAAAATGAGTAAATGACTTGATAAACCAACGTTGGCTTGCCTGACGGCGGCGTTAGGCGCCATCACGACCTATAGTGGATTTTGGGTTGTGACATTAACCATGTAGACACACTCACTATTGGTAGACTCCTCAAAGTCATAAAACAACTCCTTGTTCGCGCAGAGGTGCCTTTAAGCGCCTGTGTCCATTATCCAATCAGTCTTTTAGCCACCATATTTGCCTCAACGATCACAACAACAATCACATCACCACTTTTAGTAAGTTAGCTTAGACTGGAGCTTTCCCTCCATGCATCGAGCTTTGTCCTTGTCTGTGGTTGCACTGGAAAGCCTTGTGACCAATTTTTTCACAGACATAGAAATGTCCTTTTGACTTTTGGATTTGGCCCTCCGATTTATTGAAGTAATTATCCTTTTTCACATATCCTTTTTTCTGGCCTTTATTCTGTTTGCCTTTAAACCTATCTTTAACAAAAGTACTAGCAGATTCCACAAGGTTATATTTAGAAGAATTAAGAGAGAGAGATTTCGTCTTATCCTTAAGATGTTCTGCCTGTTAATCTTTAAGACGGTTTGCATCCTCAGTCCTCATATGACTGATCAGTTCTTGGAGAGTTAAGTTCTTCTTCTTGTGCACGAGTTGGTTCGTGTAATCAATCCAAGAAGGAGGGAACTCTTCAAGCAGAATATTAGCTTGAAGAATCTCACACATCTCCATGCCTTCGTTCAAAACATCAGCAGTCAAGTTCTCATACTCGTGAACCTGCTCCATAATTGGCTTATCATCAATCATTTGGAATTTGATAAAATCATCAAGTTAGCGTTGGTCCCTGATTGATTATGTTTTGTTCGTTGAACACAACATAATCAACTTCTAATTATTTGAAGAAAATCAAAAGTTTTTCGGACCAACGCTTATAATTGTTTCCATCCAAAGGCTCAAGCTTTGACAGGTCGGGACCGGTTTTATTCAAAGTGGTAGCCATTGATCAATATTATATGTGAAATCTCTTTCAAATTGTTAGAAAAATAGTTCATAATATTGACCAAGAATATTAAAAGAATAAAAAGAACTTATCAAATAAATATTATGTTGTGGCAAGCCACTGCCTTGAAAGAGATTTCGGTCCGACTTAGTGTAAATCGTTAAGACCGGTCGCTTCTCAAGGTTCCACAGTATTCCCAAACACATGCACTCGTAGCTGGAAGTTTGGAGTTTGCAAAAAAAAAAAGAATTGCCCAGAAAAAATAGGAAGAAGAATAGTCTTTTGAGATGATGAGAGAATAATGTTTTTGGTTGGTTATTTAGTACAAAAATGATGATGCTTATATAGGCAAATCAGAAAAACATATGGGAGTTAATGTCATATAACATTACTCTTGGCTTAATGACAAAATTGTCATAAAGACAGTAACTTCAAACTTTATGAAAAGCTAATATCTCTTCACAAACGAAGTCACAAAAATTAAGAAACTGTCATATGAATAAATGTGAGCCATTTATGAAGTACTAACTTCATTCTCTTACTTTGCATATACATACAATCTAGAGATGTTACAAAATTAATGGTGGAGAGATATGAGAATTAACAACAGGTTAATTATGAATTAGAAGTATTCTTTATTATTTGCATTATCAAATTAGAGTATAAGACAGAATAGGAATAATACCAACATGTTACTATGTAATCTCCTCTTGGTGTAAGTTTTGCGCAATCAATAAAATACAAAATCCTTAATATAAAATAAAATAAAACAATTAATTAATCATGCAGGTTAGATACCTGGTAAAGAACGAGCTGACGGGAAAGAGCTGGAAATCATAAAAAATATTTTCACCACAAGGAGGCAGGTGACTGGGAAGATTTGCTTCTAGAATACCGACTACATGGGAAGATTTGATTCTAATACTTTTTATTGCCCGCTCTATTGCGAGTAATAAAGGGAGGGCTTGTAGAATCCCTCTAATTGGAAGGAAAAGGAGGGCTTCGATCCATTGTGATCAGATACGAATCTAAAATAAAAATGAAGGTAACAATACTCTAGTTTGTAGTGTTTCAAATTATTCATAATATGGTAACTAAGAGCTAATCAAGAAAACTTTTAAGTTCTGATTATTGGATCGCAATCTTCTTTATGAGATGTCATCATGGAACCAGCATAGAAGTCGCAGTACTGGGGTTTTATTACTCAAAATCTGTAATTCATTTGATCAGATTTGTTATATTTTCTAAATAATACTTTTTATTTGTGTCAGAAAACATGGAATTAAGTGATTTAAATTAGCTACATATATTACTCTTATACAGTAAGATAGACCGATAAGTGGAATTTTCTTTACTATTTCCGCATTAAAGTTTTCCCCAACACTTGAAAAAAGTTTAACTATCGCATAACGATTTTTTCGAAAAATAAAAATGTAAACAAAATAGAAACATGGAAAGTTCAAATTGAGTGATTTTGGCATCATCCTCTTTTACTATAAGATACATTTAAGAGGTGTGAAAAACTAGGCCTAATTATCAGTAACTTCCTTTTGACTCAAAGAAGATATAATACATGAAATTATGAGTCAAACGGAGTCACAACTCTTCTCTATTTTTTTTCAAGTTAATAATAGCTATGTAAAACGAATCACATGAAGAAATGTTTACCACGTCAGATGTTCTTAAAATATTAAAAGAGAGGAGACAAGAATATTCTAGCAAGGGATAGTGAACTCATCCGGTTTACAGTAAATTTAATGAGAAAAAATTAACACCAATTAATATTTACTAAGCTAGAAATAATTAACTCCAGATTACATTTCATTGAATCAAAAATGACTAACTCCAATATTTTGTAAGTTGGATAAATAAACTTCTACCCCTAGCACACATAATGGAACCGTAAACAGTCAAGTGAAATCCAATAGACGTAATAATTTGATCTAATAATAACAAATAAGACGAATAGATGAGTTCTTTTTTATTCTGTATCTTCACGTGACTCAATAGCTATAGCCTATTTGGCCAAGCTTCTCCCCGTTGAAAAGCACTTTTAGTCCAGAAAAAAGCGTTTTTGTCAAAGTTGAAGTATTTGGCCAAGATTTTAGAAGAAAAAAAAGGACTTTTGAGGAGAAGCAGAAAAAAATTAGTTCTTCCTTAAATCACTTTTTTGAAAAGCATTTTTGAGAAAAATATACTTAGAAGCACTTTTTAAAAGTTTGGCCAAATACTAATTGCTACTTAAAAATACTTTTCAAATTAATTAGCTAAACACAAACTGTTTTTTATTAAAAGTACTTTTGAAAAAATCACTTTTGGGAAAAAAACTTTTCTCAAAATAAGTTACTTCCTCCATTCCAATTTATGTGAACCTATGCTTTTTGGTCCGTTCCAAAAAGAATGACCCCTTTTTAAATTTAGAAAAAATTTAGCTTAAACTTATAATTCTACCCTTAATGAGAAGCTTTTATAACCACACAAATACTCTGGACTTATTTTTAACTTGTTTAGGATCACAAATTTCAAAAGTTTTCATTTTTTCTTAAACTTCGTGCACAGTCAAACAGGTTCACATAAATTGGAACGAAGAGAGTAATTTTTTCCAGCTTGGCCAAGGCTACTAGAGATTGACCTATTTCATACTTCTTCAAATAGCAAATACGCATAAAACAAAGAAAACAATGACAAAACTTTCCATTTGCATCCTAGAATCAAGGGAATTAATGTCTTCTGAAATAGGAATGAACTCATTTTCCTTTAATGTAGGAACTGGGCCCAAATTTATGCCCGTCGGCGAGAGGTTGTCAGAGGAGTTAATAATTTTTTAGGTCTTGAGAAGATGAAACATTAGAGGTATCAATTATTCTTAGGTCTTGAGAAGAGGAAACATTAAAGGGGTCATGTTTTTTAGCTTTATAAAATAATTTTTGAGTCTTGCGCATAGAAAATCTTTACATCTATACCTGTTTTTGGATCCGAAGGAGTTCCTAGATGTTGTTCTTTTTGCCTGCTTTGGTTCTTTTTTCTGGGGAAGGTGATAGTGTGCTACTTATTCTCCGTCGGGCTGGATCATCCAGAGGCAATTCTACACAAAGTCTCGCGTATCGACCCCTTAGTGTGGCACTGGTACATGCAACAATTTTAAGAAGTTTCCCAATAGAGTTAATAATTTTTCGTAGGATTACGCCGTTGTAGAACTTAGTAGGTAATTGCGGAAGGCGTACTCAATCGGTCGTATGCACTTGTTTTGCTTATCTTGCTACAAAATTTGGTTCCTATTGTTTAACGGATAGGAAGTAACCATTAATAAACCATGGGCCATTTTGAAAGGCTTGTGTCATATATTCTTCTTTGGTGAATTTGATAACAAAATAGTCGTGACCCAGATCGATTAAAGGGAAGGGTTCTGTGGGTTTCCAAAGTTGGGTAATTTTTTCTTTTAGATATTGGTGTAGGATGTGTTTGCCAATAAGCTTGATTATTAGCGAGTATCTCCATGGGGAGTACATACGATTTCGATCTTCCTCCGTTAATTAGATTTCTTTGATGCCTTTGGTATTACTGGTTGTGTAGGTAACATGGTTGTGTTGCTTCTACGGTACCACTTCAAGCGGAGTGTAGAGTCAAATAGAAAATAGCTTAATTTTCTAATCATTCTAAAATGATTAATAATAGTGGAAAGTGTTGCCTAATAAAAGTTAGCAAAAATTAGAGTACACAATTTCATAAATACTCATAGGAAGTAACAAAGGGGGAAAAAAAAAATTACCTAGTAATCATTTATCTTTTACTAGGATCCAAATTAATTAACCAACTTCATTGTGCATTTATCTTAGTAGGAATTGAAAACGCTTAGGTGGTGATAAGAAATTCATTTCAATTTTCACATTTTGTAGCCATTATTTACTCTTTAATAGGATCCCAAATTAATTAACTAACTTTTTGTGCATAAACAGACAGAATACACTAAATGCTAGTAGGTAGATAGATACATGGAACTTCATGCCACTTCCAATTTAATTGATTTATTTATCATTTATTGAATGGTAAATTTATTATTTGCTACAAAAATATTATAGGAGTATGAGAGGAAAAAATGCCGTTCAATTTTTTATGGGCATTTTAGTAAATTTACGTTAAAACATAGGGTCTATGATTAGTTTCTTAAAAGGAGTCTTAGCTGTTTTTTTGCGTGTAAAATAACACCTTGTCATAGTTTCCAAAACGGGATCAAGATTCTGTAGTTCAAAATACGCTGTTTCTTCTTCTTAAATACGCTGTTTCTTCTTCTTATATGTTCTTCCTAGTTCTGTTTCATTCTCAATCAAGAAAGTTTTTTGTGTCATTCTCACTCATTCAAGAAAGTTTTTGTTTTCAAAGTCTTCAAAGAAAGAACGGAACCCATGGAGAAGAATCCTCAATTTCGTCCCTCTGACACTGAACTGATAATGCAATTGTTGAAATTTGTGGCTGGAAAATGCTTACCAACTGAAGAATTGATTGTCTTTGCAGATGTTTACAGCAAAGAGCCATGGCAATTAATTGGAGACATGAGTTCCAAGAAAACCCATTACTTTCTCACCCAATTGAAGAAGAAGAAGAAGCCCACTGATGCCCGATTCAACAGAACTACTTGTAACGGGACTTGGACACAGCAGAATAAAGGAAAGAAAATTCTTGATGAAGATAAGAGTCTGATTATTGGGTATAAAAGAAGCTTGACTTACAAACACAAGAAAGACTCCTCTTTCAATGGCCGCTGGTTGATGATGGAGTATTTCTTGGCTGACTCTCTTCTTCAAGAGTTGAAATCTAACGAAGCAAAAGAGTTTGTAATCTGTGCAATTAAGAAGAACCCCAGATCAGAAATCAGAGGAAACAGTGTTGCTTCTGTTGTAGAGTATAAGAGGTTCATTGATCGTTTCTTGCAAGAACAGAGTACGATGATACTATCCGACAACAGTCCAGTGAGGTTGGAGAGTACCTCGTCTGATGTTTTCTCTATGGGACAACTACAATCAAAAGATGGAGTGCTGGTTATTATAAATCAGACTGATTCTGATGAATTCTTTGGAATGGTGAACGTGGAAAATCAAGAATGCTATTATCAGGAAGGTGATGAGGAGGAAGTTGATTGGGAATCTATATTGGATTTTGGGGATCATGGTTCAGTGCAGAATGACTTGCTTTACTAATTCTGGAAAATTGGAGCTTGAATGAGTTTTTGAGAAGGGTAATTTTTGTTTTGGAGTTTTTTTAAGAACCAAGATCTTTTTTTCTTTCTTTCTAAATTAGGATACTTTTGATTGGGATTTCTGTGAAATCTTAGGTATTTAGGAGCATGATTCTAACATTGACTTATGTTAGGAGTATAAACTAGAGTATTTAGATTATGTTGGTGTCAAGGGATACCAACGAATTTTTTCATCATCAATTTTGTGCAATGTAGATGGTGTTGTCATTTTCTCAAATGTAGATGATCTTGTTGTTTATAATGAAAAGCTTCATTGTGAAAGGTGTACTCTGCTTTTGCCCAGTTGTTGATGTTCAGTTTCTTTGAACTATTTATCATTTTATCTTGATTTTATGTTTTGGGCTTTTCTTGTTTAAAGAATTTTGTCGTTCACTATATTTTGTGTTGTGTATAGGATCGGTCTGCAAATGATCTTATCTATCAAACTGCTAAAAGTGTAGTTTTCCAAGAAATCACAGCTTATATATTCCATTAAAAGATCTATCTATCAAACTGCTAAAGCTTTCATTATTTCATGTTACTTTTCTGCTTTACTCACATAGAACCAACGGCAATTTACTTTGATGATTCAGAGAGTTATTGCGAAGGCACCATTGGCATCACTCCAGGTAATTTACCTTTTGTTTCTTTTTGTAGTATTAATTTCAGTACTCTTCAATACCATTGAGATTTTTACATCAGCTATCATTCTACAGGGTTATGCTATTATTTCAACCAAAGACTCACACATCAAAGACAAAATAACACATTCTTTTTGACATCTTTCAGAAATCCTGTACAGCTTTCCCAGCGGAGCAAGCTACTGAACATTGGAAACAAATGATGTATCATGCTTGTGAAAGAAATAACCAAAAGAGAAAGATTAAATGCACTCGCGGTATGCGCATAGAGTTTTATTCATAATCTCAATGATCTTGTAACTCAAAAGGCTTAGACATAGAAGAGAATTCTGTTTTCTTGTTTTATTTTTAATTCCTTCGGATATGTGGACAAATTTAATGACGCTGGATTTGTATGTAATGATATGGTATTATGCAAAAACAACAGCTAATACGAGAAGTTGAAATAATTTAATGCCTGAATAAAAGTTCCATTTGTAGCAATGAGTGTAAGAGGCTTGAAGAAGAGTCTTAGGGGAGTGAAAACAGAATGTGCTGATTGACTATTGATGTTAAGCCAATGTAATTTTTGGCCTCTGAAAGTAATACTTCATCAAGTTCACACTCCATGAACAACATCGAGTTCAACATTAACTCAGTTTTGCATGTTGTGTTGCCTAAATAAATGGCTAAAATATGGAATGTTTTCTCTTGTACACTTCATTTATACACCCTATTTAACCTTACGTTTCCTCGCTAGTCGCTGGTTGCTGATTGCTGCTTATACTATTTCAGCTTCCTTTACTCTTCCCTAAGACTCTCCTGAGCAACAATTTTCTGAAGTCATATTTACTCCAACTAGCTCATTAGTCATATCTCATGGACTCTCGCTCCCTCCCAATCCAACGCCAGATTGCCAGTCTCTATATCCTTACTTATTAGACCACTTTCTCCAACTTCTAGCCTTATATTAATAAACAAATTCATCTTCTTTTTCTATAGAGACCTAGCCTAGGTACCAGAAAGAGAATAACTTACAACCTGGAAAATGCAAATGCACAAAAGTGATGTGGAAGTCTTAGCGTTTTAAAGTGGAGGAGAAGATAGATTTGCGATTCAGAAAAAGTATGTTGGTTTTTTTGTTTTTCCTATATGGACACTGTATCCGATTATTGACCTGAAAATCATCTTTTAGGTATTAATTAATGTTTCTCGGAGGGCTTACAATATGCATTTTGTGTTTCCCTTTTTTGTTGTTTATCTGTGGGACTTGAATGGTTAGCATTAAATGTTTCATTGTCTGTTTCTTTAGTAGCAGATCCATGATAGGTACTTATGACAGTAAAGAGTGTCTGTCAACTGTTTGATGAGACTCTTTTAGTTTAGTAGCATAACAATTTTTAATTCACAGAAATCAGTGTCTCTTAAGGAATCACATTCCATTCCTCGTCTAATAACTGATAATGAATCTAGCATACAAGAAGAGTGTGAGAACCCAAATTTTTGATTGGTATATCTGTGAACTCTTAGGGATTCTGATATTGACTTATATTAATATTAGGAGTATAAACTAGGGTATTTAGATTATGCTGGTGTCAAGGAACACCGACAAAATCGATTTTGTGCAATGTAGATGATGTTGTCATTTTCTTAAAGTCTCTATGACTCTTAGATTTCGTTCTTATTGTTTATAATGAAAAAGTTCAATTATGAAAGATGCTCTACTTTGCTTTTGTCCATTTGTTGATGTCCTGTTTCTTTGATTTGTTTGGCATTTTCAATTGATGTTCTGTTTTGGCCTTTTCTTGTTTAAAGAATATTCTTGTTCACTATTTTTGTTGTTGTGTGTAGGATGCTTATGATCTGTCATATCAAACTGCTAAAACTTTAGTTTCACAGCTTAGTACACTACAAGATGTATCTAAAACTGAAACTATTGCTTTGCACTATTTCATGTTAGTATGCTACTATTGCAGTTCACTCCCATAGAAACGACTGCAATTTACTTTCATGATCGGAGTGTTGTTGCAGATGCACCATTCTCTTCACTCTAGTTAGTTTCCTTCTTTTTCTCCTTCCTTTGCCGTATTAATTTCTATAACTTTTTTTTGAGGAAAAAACACCAAGTCATCAGGCCTGCTGCATATGTATTTGGTTAATGATGAACGATCATAAAGGTAGATAGCAGGTGAAAACAAGATCTTGTAATTACAAGCAGTGTTTTAAAAGTCGTGGGCGTAAGGCGAGACGTTTTACATATGCCTCAGCGAGGCGTAAGCCCCATAGGTATTTAATTTATAATACTTTATAAAATAATATAATTACAGTAAATATTTATAAACAAGTAAAATTGCATAAAAATTAAAGAAAACTATAAATATGTGAAATATATATATATAGAGATGTGCTCCATTCCCACAAAAAACTAGTCAAAATAATCTATTATACGCTACTTACAAGCACAAATAACTTGAGTCTAAAATAATAAAGTTTTCTACATGGAGGAATAAAAAAGATGACTAACGTGCAATTTGAACTTTGAACTTGCTGCTATAAAGGAGAATAGGGTTCTCTTTGTCTTTGTAAAAAAAAATTGAATATTCATTGCTTTTGGGAGATATTAGCAGACTAGCAGACAAGATAAAGAATTGGGAAAGGCCATGAATTAGGGTTTCAATCAATAAAAAAAGTTTTAACTTTTAAATTTAATACATTTCAGTTCCTTTTTAAAACTTTTGAGTAATTACCAATCTGACTTTTGAGAATTTAGGTATTATATGAAGGACTTATTCAACAAATTTTATTTTAATTTGAAAAAGTCTTTGGGGCTTATGCCTCACTAAAATAACGCGTCTCAAACGCCCCGAACGCACAGGCGTACGCCCCGAATTGCCCGGGCGTGCGCCTCTTGAGACTTTCGCCCCACACTATCGCCTCGGGGCGTTTTTGGTGCGCCTCGTCCCGAAAACGCCTTTTAAAACACTGATTACAAGTACTTTCCCTAGTTCTAATGTGGGTGATGTTCATAACATTAATATCTTAGAAAATTATCGCATGAGATGGTAGCACCACAGTCACCTACCATTTGCTACAAAGTCAGCCACTTTTTGATTGCTGTTTGGTATGCCCCTTCTTCACCCTCTAATTGTGTTCCTAGCTGGTCCATATAAACCAAGAAGCTATTACATGTTTCAGCCAAAAATATTTGAGGGGAAGTACCACTAAGATCTGAATCAGCTGTCTTTGTACATTAGTTACAGGGTTATGCTCTTCTTTGGACCAAATAATTGCACAGCAAATGCAAAAGAAGACATTTTGTTTGACAGTGAAGCAAGCTACAGAACATTGGCAGCAATATGGGTGATGCTTGTGAAAGAAATAATAGAAAGAAAACATCAAATGCACTCGCAGTAAGCGCATGGAGTTGTATTTATAGTTTTCGTTTGGATGAGTAAACATGTTTATTTACACTGAATGTGTATGCAGTGAAGTGGTATTATGCAAAAAAACGGCAAAGAAGAGAAGTCGGATTAATTTAGAACCTGAATGAAAGGTTCTATTTGTACCCATGAGTGTAGGAGATTTGAAGAAGAGTCTGTAATGACACTAAGTCCTCCATCTTGAGAGAGCTAATTAGCTATGCTTTCCTCATGTATTTCACTTTATGCCACCATTCTAGGAATGCAATTTACTTGTGAGTCTCGAGCACTATTGAGTTTTCATATTCCTGAATCCAGACAAGAAATGCACATGTGAAAAGATCGAGCAAGAAACTCCCTCGATTTCCTATTCTTGAGTTGTCTCAGTTCAATTTGGTGCATATGCATCATATTATAATATATGCACCAAAAATACAGACAGCAAATAAAAAGGCCAGGTGATCAACCTGTCCTTACCAAAGACATTTGCAGGTTTTTATGATAACATCCGCTGTATGTGGACAAGATCATACTATATAGTTAATTAGTAGGACGCTTCATTCGCATGTATGTACCTTTTCATGAACTCCTTCTATATCATTCACCACTTCCTGTGAATCAGTCAAACGAACATAAAGTCCAGCAAAGACTAAAACCATCACTGTATGTTGCCTGCGAGATATTCTCAAGTCTCGGTCAATACAAGAATTTCTCTATCAGAATAAAACAGGAAGAGGTTATACAATTTTCATTTCTTATTTAGTTGTCTTTATTTCCAGCAGGAAATTTCCAATTATAAACATCAACCTAATTATTTTCCCCAATAAGATACAGGGTACATTATGTTCTGTCAAGGGGATCTACATTTTGGTAAGTGAAATAAAGCAATCGTGTTGCTTGTATATATGCATAGATGTATCATTCCAGTAAATGCAGGAGCCTTGGATGGGCTGATACGGCATATTACATAACAAGAAAGATTAAGGAAGTGGTTTCGTGTTCAACAACTGTGGCATTTTTGTAACTGGACAAACCTTCTTAGGGTGGCCACGACGAGATGACACTGCTATATGGTTGTTTTTCTGTAAGTGCTCGATGTCAAACACCATCGTTCCGCAGGGTTGGGGGATTCTGTTGTCCGAGACAAATATTCATCTATCACACCATAACAAACAACTAAATTGCAAACATTGATGGCTGAGAGAGTACTATGCTAAATTAGTGTCACACCTTACCAAACAATTTAAATGCTCTAAAGTTAAGTCACTCACATAAATTCTCCTTTTCATGTTTTCCACTTCCAAGATACATTTAAGCTGCTATTTTGACGAAAAGAACAATGTTTTCATTAATTATAGGGAGAAACAAGCTTATGAGTGGTGCCGGAAGATAGTTGAATTATAACTTTTAAATCAAGATTCAGACAAATGTAAGTTGGTTATTCAACTAAACGGGAGGGATAGATCAACGAGTTTAACAATGACAAAGGTGAAAGCTGAGACAACTAAAAGTGCACTCCCTTACCTAATGCCGAAGCGCAAGATTTTAATTAGACAAAGATAGCATAAAAATAATGGAGTATATAAAATAGAAAAAAATAAAAATAGAATGAATTGAGCAAAACTGAGAGCGGGAGCCTTATCAAGGAAATATAAATACAACAAGATTTTGAACATGAACTCCTGCACAGTTTTATGAGTAAAACGATGGTTTCCTTGTTCCAATTAATATTGTATACGATCAAAATCGAGTTTGCCCTTCGTATGACTAATCGAGTTTGGGACATGATAGACCAAGGCTCGGCCTCGTGTAGAATCGAGCCATAATGCGAAATAGTCGCCGAGCTCGTGATCCAGAGACCGATCAAGATCGAGACCGAGCAAGTTAGAGACCGATCAAGATCGAGATCGGCCAAAATTGAGGAGAGCTTATCGAGCCAAAAAATAGAAAACCGGAATATCCGCAATTGGGCGAGAATCTCGGCTGAAATCCCGGCGCATATCAAGGAGGGGCCAATTAATTAATCTATCATGAGATTCCTTACTGTATTTAGAAATTATATTAAGAATAGGACTCCCCTACTATATAAGGAGGGGTCTGATTATTTGTAAGCGGAGGGGATTGATTCAGATTCATAGAACACAAAGCAATATACTGCCTTTTTTCTTTTGTTTTCGATATTTAGTTACTTTGTTCTTGTACCAGTTGCTCTCTATTCAGTTGGAGGGTGATCAAACTTGAGGACCTAGGCTAATTAACTCATTCGGTTTGCATTTGTTTCTTTTACAGTTAATTTTGATATTCATTTATATATTTACTCAATTTATACCAAGTTATACTACGTATCTTTCGAACCGCGTACAAATTCAATTGTTATCCGTTTTCCGGGTAAACAAATATAACATGTTTCCAATTTTGAGATTCCTTCAAAAAACTAACACAATTCAATTTACAATTTTATTTTGCACATTCGCAAACTTTAAATTTTTACATTCACTTAATTATACAAAGGGTTTTGAGACATATATTAATAATATTCAATAATTACGTCCATATTATTTTTTAAATTAGCGACTAAGATTCATTAGCGTGTTTACGTTCCTTTAGCTAGATTATTAACTAAGATCAAGTGTATTTGTTACATTCAAGTTTCATTAAAGAATAGGTTGCCTTTTTTCACTGTATTCTCATTGAACATTCGATCCCATTATAATTAATCGATAGTCGTACAACTTTTATCTGTCTTCTGGAATTAAAAGATAGGGTCAGATAGGGCCATAGATAGCTTATTTGGGTTTGACAAGTCACAAACACCAAATACTTAGAATTAGCTTATAGTAGTATAAATAAAGACATAATGATTTGGCATTATCTCTTTATATTACTACATCTGTTCCAGTTTATGTGAACTTATTTTTTTTTTTGGTCTGTTCCAAAAAGAATGACCCCTTTCTAAATTTGGTAATAATTTAGCTTAAACTTACAATTCTACCCTTAATGAGAAGTTTTTATAACCACACAAATACTCTGGCCCATTTTTGACTTGTTTAGGACCACAAATTTCAAAAGTCTTCTTTTTTTCTTAAACTACGTGCCTAGTTAATCAGGTTCACATAAATTGAAATGGAGGGAGTACAAAGTAAATACATATAAATGTTGAAAATAGATAAGAAAGATGGACATTGGTTCATGAAGGAGTACGAGCTTTCTAAGGTTATTCTTCACAAGTTCGACCAAGACTGTAGAGATTATATTCTCTGCGCCATCAAGAAACTGAAGCATGTTAACAATTTATCTAAAACTGAAGCATGTTAACAATTTATCTGAAACTTCCACAATCACGACGTTTAGTAATGTTTCTGATGGCACTGACGAGGTAACAAGTTGTGTTGATGACTTGTTGGCTACTAATAATTGCAAGGATTATTATAATATGTGCAAGAATTTGGAACACTCAGAAACGATGGCTTTTCAAGAATCAATGGTGATGAATAATAGCGTTGAACCAGCTGAAGGGACTGCTTTTGAGGTGACCGAATTAGAAGTGCCTATAGGATGGAAAGGAATTCGATGAACCAAATCAGATATTAGATGTTGTACTCGAGGTTAATGTAGAGGCGAATATTGCCGAGCTATTAGTAGTAACAGCGGAACCTACAGAGGCCACTTATTACGTTGAAGTCACGGCCATGCTCAATGTTAATCAATCGGTATCTGATAATTCAGTACACTATTCAGAAGTGGCTACTTTAGACATGTTTTACGAACAGGTCACTTCCCTCGCCGGGCCCAGAAGGTATGCTAGACATGTTTGCGACAAGAGGAAGGAAGGTACCAAACAACGGGGAATCGAAAATGATAGAGATCGTTGGAACTTAAAGAAAGAAGCACAACAATGGGGAAGAAGAAGATACAAAGGTTTCGTAAAGATTGAAACGCTACCCACACACCCCTATTTATAGAAATTCATGTGTCGAAATCAAGGAATTAATCCATCATTACTTGGCACTGTTACCGAAGCGGCATATACAATCGGAAGACGCACGCGAAATGAAGCAACGCATCGGGAAATCGCGTCATAATGACGCTTGCCGCCATGATGTCACCCTGATTCGTGGGACTCACAACCCCAGAATTTACGGTTCATAATGGGACACACTGCCAAAATTTACAGTTCATAGCCCTTTGTGTCTCGTTTTCGGAAAGGTAAACCATTTGTCATTTGGAGTTGTGTACCAAAAGTTATGATGGATAAACTACAGGCTATCTGGAAAAAGTTTAGAAATCTCTGTTGCATAGGACTGACTTTGGAAGCTAATATCTCGCAATCTATAAGGAATGAGGAGATGAGCAACATATGAAAGTTATAGCCCTTTGAGTCTAGTTTACAGAAAGTTAAACCATTTGTCATATGGAGTTTTGTACAAAAAGTTATAACCATTATACTGTTGCGACCTTACATTTCCCACCGACGTGACCATGATGGCGCCTAATATTTCACTTGCTAGGCAAGCCAACGTTAGAGAATCATTAACCAATTCCTTATTTCTATTCAGTAATTAATAATAATTAAATAAGATAAAATATAATAAGTGCAGAATATCATAAATCTGTATTAACTACTATCATCCGGATCTGAAGTCACAATTCACAAGCATTCTAGAATTTACTACAAGTAATAGTCTGAAAAAAATACAACTGTCTGAATGAAAGAAAACAGTAGGACATAAAATATAGACGGGGACTTTAAGGTATGTGAACGCCGACAGATCTACCTTGAGTTTTCGGACAACGAACCAGTAGCATATCTTGATCAACCTGAGCCGGTATCAAAATCTGCACAGAAAGTGCAGAGTGCAACATCAGTACAACCGACCCCATATACTGGTAAGTGTCGAGCCTAACCTCGACAAAGTAGTGACGAGGCTAAGGCAAGGCACCTACAAATCAACTTGTACAATTTAACAATGTATATACAAATAACAGAAATGAAGAACTAAACAGAAAATGTCAGGAGGGGAATACAAGATAAAGAACTACAACAGAATGATCACCGGAGCAGTCAATATACCATAATCAACAGGAATAGTGAATACAGTAAGGAAAAATGCACGACATCACCCTTCGTTCTTTTACTCTCAATCTCACCATAAAATTAATAGAAACGGAACGAAATCACCCTTCGTGCATTAACTCTTATATCATGGCAGGACATCACCCTTCGTGCATTAACACTCACAATATGGCACGACATCACTCTTCGTGCATTAACACTCTCCCTTACCATAATGCAATGCATAAATATCAATGGGGAGATAGAATAACAAGAAACCTTACCTCAACATTTGATTCCATAACATTAATCTCAACTTTGAAATAAAAACTCAATTATCACCAGAAGATCCGTAAATATGATAAGAACAATAAATTGAACAACACTCGTATAACACATCACAATTAGGCATAGGAATGAGACAATATAAGAAAAACTAAGAAACATGGAAAACAGGTAAATTTGGCGGCGCATAAGTACTCGTCACCTCACATATACGCCGCTCACATGAATTTCACTTAGCAAGTAATCTAAGGTTCCTAATTCCCTCAAGTCAGGGTTAGACACAACACTTACCTTGCTCCGAAGGCTACTTAATTCTCAATCACAGCTTTTCCTTTGGAATTCACCTCCAAACCACTCGTATCTATTCAAAAATGACTCAATAATATCAAATTTTGCTAAAGGAATCAATTACATTGCATAAATTTAGATTTCCTAAATTTTCCTCCAAAAAGTCAAAAATCAACCCCGGGCCCGCTTGGTTAAAACTCGAGGTTCAGACCAAAATCCATTTACCCATTCACCCCCTAGCCCGAATATAAAATTGGTTTTGGAATCCGACCTCAAATTGAGGTCTAAATCCCCAAATTTCCGAAATCCCTAGTTTCTACCCAAAACCCATAATTCTACCATGAAAACATTAGATTTTAGGTTGAAATCTTGTAAAATGTAGTGAACGATTGAAAGAAACCAGTTTAGAATCACTTACCTATGATTTGGGGAAGAGATGGTCTTTGAAAAATCGCCTCTTGTGTTTTAGGTCTTGAAAATTTGGGAAATGAATGAAAATTCCCGTCCAAAAATCATTTTGTTCAGCTGCAGACGTCGCATTTGCGAACTGAGCTTCGCAAATGCAAAGGGGCTACTGCAATTGCGAAGCCTTCACAATCCTGCTGCCCTTCGCAAATGTGAGGAAAGTGTCGGAAATGCGATCATTGACCTCGCAAATGCGTACAAAAGATCGCATTTGCAATCCATACCCATCCCAGACTCCTTTCGCAAATGCGAAGAAAAGTTCGCAATTGCGAACACAGGCTGGCCCAGCTTCTCTTCGCATTTACGATGAGAAGTTCACAAATGCCAACCCTGACCTCGCATTTGCGAGGTTTGAGGCCTGCAACACAGCTGAAGCACACCGGTTATTTTTTTAAGTCCAAATCACTCTGTAGCCTATCCAAAACTAACCTGAGCCCTCGGGGCTCCAAACCAAACATGCACACAAGTCTAAAAATATCATACGAACTTGCTCGTGTGATCAAATCGCCAAAATAACACCTAGAACTACGAATTTAGTACCAAATCAAATGAAGTTCTCAAGAACACTTTAAAATTTCTATTTTCTCAACTGGACGTCCGAATCACGTCAAATCAACTCCGTTTCTCACCAAATTTCACAGACAAGTCTTAAATATCATAATGAACCTGTACCGGGCATCGGAACCAAAATACGGACTCGATACTAACAATGCCAAATATCAATCAATTCTTAAAAAACAAATAATTTCTAGACTTTTAATTTTCATCAAAAATTCATAACTCAAGCTAGGGACCTCCGAATTCAATTCCGGGCATATGCCCAGGTCCCTAATTCAATACAGACCTACCGGGACCATCAAAACACGAATCCGGGCCCGTTTACCAAAACTATTGATCGAAGTCAACTAAAATCAACTTTTAAGGTAAAAATTCTTATTTTTATTAGTTTTGCAACATAAAATCTTTCCGGAAACCTACCGGACTACGCACGCAAATCGATGAGGGTAAAAATGAGATTTTTAAGGCTTAAGAGCGCAGATTCGAGTTCTAAAACATAAAATAATCGTTCGTCCTCGAACGGACATAGAAAAGTACCTGGGCTGGTGAAAAGGCGGGGATATCTACTTCGCATATCGGATTCAGACTCCCAAGTAGCTGCCTCAATAGGCTGACCTCTGCCCTGCACTCGAACTGAAGGGTAATTCTTTGATCTCAACTGGAGAACCTGCCGGGCTAGAATAGCCACCGACTCCTCCTCGTAAGTCAAATCCTTGTCCAATTGAACAGAGCTAAAATCTAACACGTGGGATGGGTCACCATAATATTTCCGGAGCATAGACACATGGAACACCGAATGAACCGCTGATAAACTAGGTGGTAATGCTAGCCTGTAGGCTACTTCACCCACCCTTTCAAGAATTTCAAAGGGTTCGGTATACCTAGGGCTCAACTTGCCCTTCTTTCCTAACCTCATTACACCTTTCATAGGTGAAACCCGGAGCAATATTCTTTCTCCAACCACGAATGCAATATCACAAACTTTACGGTCGACATAAACCTTTTGCCTAGACTGAGCTATGCGAAGTCGATCCTGAATAATCTTGACCTTATCCAAGGCATCCTGTACTAAATCTGTACCCAATAACCGAGCCTCCCTCGGCTCAAACCACCCAACTGGCGACCTACATCGTCTATCATATAATGCCTTATAGGGAGCCATCTGAATGCTAGACTGGTAGCTGTTACTGTAGGCAAACTCCGCTAACGGTAAAAACTGATCCCAAGAACCTCCAAAGTCAATAACACAGGTGCATAGCATATCCTCCAAGATCTGAATAGTACGCTCGGACTGCCCGTCCGTCTGAGGATGAAATGTTATGCTCAAATCAACCCCACGACTAACTCACGCTGAACTGCCCTCCAAAGGTGCAAGGTAAAATGCGTACCTCGATCAAAAATGATGGACAAGGGCACACCGTGAGGATGGACGATCTCACGAATATAAATCTCTGCCAACCGCTCCGAGGAATAGGTAACTACCACGGGAATGAAATGCGCTGACTTAGTCAGCCTGTCCACAATGATCCAAATTGCATCGAACTTCCTATGAGTCCAACAACAAAGTCCATAGTGATACGCTCCCACTCCCACTCAGGAATATCTAACCTCTGAAGTAAGCCACCAGGTCTCCGATGCTCACACTTTACCTACTGGCAATTTAGGCACCGAGCTACATAGGCAACTATGTCCTTCTTTATTCGCCTCTACGAATAATGCTGCCTCAAGTCCTGATACATCTTGGCGACGCCTGGATGAATAGAATACCGGGAACTGTGGGACTTCTAAAGGATCAACTCACGAAGTCCACCCACATTAGGCACACAAATACGACCCTGCATCCTCAAAACTCCGTCATCTCCAACAGTAACCTGCTTGGCACCACTGTGTCGCACTGTGTCTCTAAGGACAAGTAAATAAGGATCATCCTGCCGATCTCTGATGCTCTCAAATAAAGAAGATCGAGTAACTGTACAAGCTAGAACACAGCTGGGCTCAGAAACATCTAACCTCACGAACTGGTTAGCCAAGGCCTGAACATCCAATGCAAGCGGTCTCTCACTAACTGGAATATATGCAAGGCTACCCATACTGACTGACTTTCTACTCAAAGCATCGACCACCACATTGGCCTTCCCGGGATGATACAATATGGTGATATCGTAGTTTTTCAATAGCTCCAGCCACCTTCTCTGCCTCAAATTGAGTTCCTTCTGCTTGAACAAATACTACAAGCTCCGATGATCAGTGAATACCTCACATGGCATGCCGTAAAGATAGTGCCTCCAAATCTTCAGCGCGTGAACGATGGCTGCCAGCTCTAGATCATGAACAAGGTAATTCTTCTCGTAAACCTTCAGCTGGCATAAAGCATATGCAATAACCTTGCCACCTGCATCAATTCCGCACCCAGACCAATACGAGATGCATCACAATATACTGTATAAGATCCTGAACCTGTGGGTAACACCAATACCGGTGCCGTGGTCAAAGATGTCTTGAGCTTCCGAAAGCTAGATTTGCACTCGTCTGACTACCTGAACGGGGCACCCTTCTGGGTCAATCTGGTCAACAAGGCTGCTATTGATGAAAACCCCTGCGCAAATCGACGATAATAGCCCGCCAAACCCAGGAAACTATGGATCTTTGTAGCTGATGTGGGTCTAGGCCAATTCTGGACTTCCTAAATCTTCTAAGGATCCACCTAAATACCCTCTGCTGATAAAACGTGACCCAAGAAAGCAACTGAACTCAACCAAAACTCACATTTTGAGAACTTAGCATATAACTGGCTGTCTTTCAGAGTCTGAAGAATGATCCGAAGGTGCTGCTCATGCTCCTCTCGACTGTGGTAGTAGATCAAGATATCATCAATAAACACAACCACAAAGGAATCCAGGTAGGGTTTGAACACCTGGTTCATCAAATCCATGAATGCTGCTGGGGCATTTGTCAGCCCAAATGACATCACTAGAAACTCATAATGCCCATACCGAGTCCAAAAAGCTGTCTTAGGAACGTCGGATGCCCTAATCCTCAACTGATGGTAGCCAGATCTCAAATCACTCTTTGAAAACAACTTGGCACTCTGAAACTGATCAAATAAATTATCAATCCTCGGCAATGGATACTTGTTCTTGACGGTGACTTTGTTTAACTGCCGATAGTCTATACACATCCTCATCGATCCATCTTTCTTCTTCACAAACAACACATGTGCACCCCAGGGCGAGACACTAGGTCTAATGAAGAATCTTGCAACTGCTTCTTCAATTCTTTCAACTCTGGTGGGGCCATGCGGTATGGAGGAATGGAAATAGGCTGAGTGCCCGGAGCCAAATCAATGCAGAAATCAATATCCCTGTCTGGTGGCATCCCCGACAGGTCTGCAGGAAATACCTCTGGAAAATCACGAACAACCGGCACTGAATCCATGGAAGGAACCTCCGCACTAGAATTACGGATATAAGCCAAATAAGCTAGACACCCCTTCTCGACCATATACCGAGCCTTCATATAAGAGATAACCCTGCTGGCAGAAAGGCCAAGATTCCCTTTCCACTCTAATCGAGGCAGCCCCTGCAAGGCTAAGGTCACCGTCTTGGCATGACAATCTAATATAACATGATAAGGTGACAGCCAATCCATACCCAGTATGACATCAAAATCAACCATGTCGAGAAGTA
>AWOL01S0011024.1:4992-26763 GCA_000715115.1 Nicotiana otophora | reverse complement strand
ATGGCACGACATCACCCTTCGTGCATTAACACTCACAATATGGCACGGCATCACCCTTCGTGCATTAACACTCACAATATGGCACGGCACCACCCCTTCGTGCATTAACACTCATAATATGGCACGACATCACTCTTCGTGAATTAAGACTCACAATATGGCACGGCATCACCGTTCGTGCATTAACACTCTCCCTTACCATAATGCAATGCATAAATATCAACGGGGGAGATAGAATAACAAGTACAAACCTTACCTCAACATTTGGTTCCCTAACATTAATCTCAACTTTGAAATAAAAACTCAATTATCACCAGAAAATCCTTAAACATAATAAGAATGATAAATTGAACAACACTAGTATAACACATTACAATTAGGCATAGGAATGAGACAATATAAGAAAAACTAACAAACATGGAAAACAGGTAAATTTGGCGGCGCATAAGTACTCTTCACCTCACATATACGCCGCTCACATAAATTTCACATAGCAAGTAATCTAAGGTTCCTAATTCCCTCAAGTCAGGGTTAGACACAACACTTACCTTGCTTCGAAGGCTACTTAATTCTCAATCACTGCTTTTCCTTTGGAATTCACCTCCAAACCACTCGTATCTATTAAAAAATGACTCAATAATATCAAATTTTGCTAAAGGAATCAATTACATTTCATAAATTTAGATTTTCTAAATTTTCCTCCGAAAAGTCAAAAATCGACCCCGACCCCGCTTGGTCAAAACTCGAGGTTCGGACCAAAATCCATTTACCCATTCACCCCCGAGCCCGAATATATAATTGGTTTTGGAATCCGACCTCAAATTGAGGTCTAAATCCCCAAATTTCAGAAATCCCTAGTTTCTACCCAAAACCCCAAATTCTACCATGAAAACCTTAGATTTTAGGTTGAAATCTTGCAAAATATAGTGAAAGATTGAAAGAAACCAGTTTAGAATCACTTACCTATGATTTGGGGAAGAGATGGTCTTTGGAAAATCGCCTCTTGTGTTTTAGGTCTTGAAATTTTGGGAAATGAATGAAAATTCCAGTCCAAAAGTCATTTTGTTCAATTGCAAACGTCGCATTTGCGACCTGAGCTTCGCAAATGCGAAGCTCGCAATTGTGAAGGGCCTGCTGCCCTTCGCAAATGCGAGGAAAGTGTCGCAATTGCGATCACTGACCTCGCAAATGCGGACAAAAGATTGCATTTGCAATCCATACCCCTCCCAGACTCCCTTCGCAAATGCGAAGAAAAGTTTGCAATTGCGAACACAGGCTGACCCAGCTTCTCTTCGCATTTGCGATGAAAAGTTCGCAAATGCGACCTCAACAGTGATCGCAAATGCCAACCCTGACCTCGCATTTGCGAGGTCTGAGGCCTGAAACACAGCTGAAGCACACCAGCTATTTTTCTAAGTCCAAATCACTCTGTAGCCTATCCAAAACTCACCCGAGCCCCCGGGGCTCCAAACCAAACATGCACGTAAGTCTAAAAATGTCATACGAACTTGCTCGCGTGATCAAATTTCCAAAATAACACCTAGAACTACGAATTTAGTACCAAATCAAATAAAATTCTCAAGATCACTTTAAAATTTTTATTTTCTCAACTGGACGTCCGAATAACGTCAAATCAACTCCGTTTCTCACCAAATTTCACAGACAAGTCTTACATATCATAATGAACTTGTACCGGGCTCCGAAACCAAAATACGGACCCGATACTAACAATGCCAAATATCAATCAATTCTTAAAAAATAAATAGTTTTCAAACTTTTAATTTTCATCAAAAATTCATAACTCAAGCTAGGGACATCTGAATTCATATCCGGGCATACGCCCATGTCCCATTATTCGATACGGACCTACCGGGACCGTCAAAATACGAATCCGGGCCCGTTCACCAAAAATGTTGACCGAAGTCAACTAAAATCAACTTTTAAGACAAAAATTCTTATTTTCATTAGGTTTCAACATAAAAGCTATCCGAAAACCTGTCCGGACTGTGCACGCAAATCGAGGAGGATAAAAATGAGATTTTTAAGGCTTAAGAGCACAGATTCGAGTTCTAAAACATAAGATGACCTTTTGGGTCATCCAATATACTAGAGGCTATCTAAGAAGAGTTTGAAAATGGTTGTTGGATAATTTGTTCATCGCGAACGTGATGGAAGGGTCGCGAACGCAAAGAACAAATCCCTGGGCAGCAGAATAAAGTCCAAACTCGTCTCATTCTTCTATTTTTGGACCAAGAAAGCTTGGGTGAGGCGATGTTTCGAGCGTTTTTCAAGGAAAACATTAGGGTAAGAATTCCTATCTTGATTTTGGTTAAATTACATGAATTTATTGTTGTGTTTATCACTAAATTAGTGAATTGGGTTGAAAATGGTAGAAATCCTCTAGACTTTAATTTAAGATTTGAAGGGCGATCCATTATCGGAATTGGATAATTTTGGTATGGTTGAAATCGTATCGGAATGGGTGTTCGCATTTCGTAAAAATTTTGTCAGGTTCCAAGAGGCGGGCCCCGCGCTGACTTTTTAGAATTAAATTTTAAGTTGGTATTTTATTATCCGGAATTGTTTCCGATGAATTTGAATGAAGTGGTACAATTAATTTGGATAGATTTGCGCTGTCCGGAGGTCAATTCAAGCAAGAAGGCGATTTTTGGAATATCGACATAACTTCAAAAAGGTAAGTATCTTGCTTAACCTCGAGTGGGAGAATTACCCCTTAGGCATTAAGTCTTATGTGGAAATTGCGTGATTGAAATCCGTGTACGCGAGGTGACGAGTACGTACTCAGGCTTATATGTGCAAATTTTATTGGTTTAAAGTTTTAGGCATTTTTATGTATTAAATTGGATAATTGTTGGCATTAGTAAATCCTTGAATTATCACGCCTCATTCCTTATTTGTCAAGTTTGTATTTTATATAATAATTTGGTGTTATTGTTACTTGGATTTTATGTGAATTCCGTGTGTTTGTTGATTTGATTTTTTTTTTGGAATTAAATTCATGATGGAATCATTATTTGCAAGTTTTATTAAATAAGTTTAAATTGAGGAGTTAATATAATTATCAAGAATTTGGATTAATGTAAGTATTGTCCTATACTGACTATTTTTCACCTCTGTTGATTGTTTTGAGGTTTTATATACGTTGTGTGGAGCCTTGGGCTATTTGTTGAGAAATTGTTTTGATTCTGTTACATATTTGGAATTTGGTTGTGGTTAGTGACAAATTGTGATATGAATTATTGTATTGTGTTGTGGTTTAAACACTCTCCTTGATGTTATTTATCCTTCCTACCTTGCTTGTTAATGATATACATGTGCTTGGTACGGAATAGTGTAAAGCACGAAGGGTGATGCCGTTCCATTTGGCAGTGTAAAGCACGCAGGGTAATGCCGTGCCATTGAGAGTGTAAAGCACGAAGGGTGGTGTCGTGCCATTTCATTTATATTATCAGGTGAGGATGAGAGTAAAAGTACGAAGAGTGATACTGTACCATTTCATTTATATTATCAGGTGAGGATAAGAGTAAAGGCACGAAGGGTGATGCCGTGCAATTATTTTGATATTATCATAAATTCATGGCACGGAGGGTGTTTCCGTGCAGGCGAGGACGAGAGACATACATTATATTGTGATATCGTTTTGTTGTGTATACATTCATACCTTTATCTTGAGATATTATTGTGCACCTATGTTTTCTATGGGACTTGTAGTCGTTGCTTCCTGTGTGCCTCCACTTTATTTTTTTTATTGTTATTGGTATTTTTCCCACTTAATTGGTATTGTTATATTTATGTACGGTGAGAAAGATATAAATGCACGAAGGGTATTACCGTGCCAATTGATTTAATCTACATATATATATATATATATATATATATACTGAGTGAGAATGAGACATGTGCACGAAGGTATTGCCGTGCCATTTGATGTGATATGTTGAATATATGTCTTACACTAGGAAAGTTAAATGAGGTGTCACATGGTGACTTTTATTTGAAAGAATTATATTAGAAAGATATCTATTTGAAAGAATTATATTAGAAAGATATTTACTTGAAAGAATTATATTAGAAAGATATCTATTTGAAAGAATTATATTAGAAAGATATTTACTTGAAAGAAGTATATTTGAAAGCTATTTACTTGGAAGAATTATATTTGAAAGATATTTACTTGAAAGAATTATATTCGAAAGATATTTATTTGAAAGAATTATATTCGAAAGATATTTATGTGAAAGAATTGTAATGGAAGGATATTTGTTTGAAGAAAGTATATTCGAAATATATTTATTGAAAGGGATTATATTCTAGAAACTTTTATTGAAAAACTTATAGGTAAAAGATATATATTGAAGGGACTTGATTAATTGGTTGTACCTGTGTTTATTATTCGTTTGAGTAATATTTATGGTGTTCCTGTTGCTTTGCTGTTTAAATCACTAGTTGATTGGTGTTTCTATCACTGCTATTTAATTTCTATTATTTTTGTATGCTATATTGCACAGATTATTTGACTAGTGAGTGTCTTGAATGTACCTCGTCACTACTCCACTGAGGTTAGTCTTGATATATATTGGGTACTGACCGTGGTATACTCATATTACACTTCTGCACATCTTTGTGCAGAGCCAAGTATTGAAGATATCGGATTCAGACAGAGATTAGAGTATGATCACAAGGATTCAAGGTAGGACTGCTTGGTCATCGCAATCCCTTGGAGTCTTTCCATTTTATTGTACTGTTAATTTCTTATTCGATCAGTACTGTATATTCGCTCCTCGAGATAATTCCATGTATTCAGTTACAGTTCGTGACTCAGTACTACCAGTCTTGGGAGGTTGTTATATTCATATTTGTTCCGCTGTTGGTTTTGATTACCTATTTAATTTCATATTAAAAAAAATGGCTTCGAAATGTAATGAAAATCGGTTTACCTAGTCTTAGAGACTAGGTGCTATCACGACGCCTGTGGTGGAATTTTGGGTCGTGACAAGATGGTATCAAATCCCTAGGTTCATAGGTTCTACGAGTCATGAACGAGTTTAGTAGAGTCTTGCGGATCGGTACGGAGACGTCTGTACTTATCTTCGAGAGGCTACAAAGCTAGTAGGAAGAATTCACTTCTTTCATTCCTTATCGTGCAACATTTATTCAACTTGAATAGTATATCTTATGTTCTTTTGCATCCACTCGTGTATGACGTTGCGTACTCGGTATCAACTATGCGCCAATGGTTTGTGATACTACAGAAGGGTTATAAGGGTGCCGGGTTTGTTCAATCATTGTTACAACGTGTCGTCCAGATTGAGAATGCGGAAGTATTTAGAGATCATTCAGTTGTGCACATGGGGGTGCAGCAGGTTCTGACATCTGGATGATAAGTATGATCTTAAAAAGGTTTAATTAATTGCATAATCATCACAATTGTGGTAGGGTCATGGGGTGGATGTAGATATGAAGATAGTTGGGGGTATTAGATACTATGTAGTTCGTATGTGATTTCTATTTAGCGAAGGGTACATACTGGCAGCCAAGGCACTGGAGAAAGCGAGTTTAACTGTCACGCGGGTGACATGCGCGTCCTATGGCTAGTATTGTGGATCATCGGCATGTGTCCTATGGCTACGAGCTAAGTGAGGGGAGTCCACTATCAACGATCAAATTGCTGGGTCATGTGTTATATCAGTTTTGGCCTAAGATGTATTTACGTTGTAATGAAAGGTTCTCGAAACTTGTATATGATTAAGGGGTGAGATTTGTATGGGATGATTTTGGGGCTTGCGGTATTTCTGCGTCCTTAATAATTCTACATTTCAGTACCAGCGGGGTCACAACAACAATTTCAAAATATTCGAGGTGCTACAGTAAGTTCTTTTAATGCACCATCGGCACGGGGTTCTTACAGTGATTATTCCAGTTAATACTCCACATGCTGGTCAGTTAGAAGTGGAGGACAGGCGGGTAGAGGGTGCCTAAGAGGTGGAAGCCCGACCCGTTTATATAATTGCTATGATTTTGGCTGAGGCCGATACACCAGATGGTGTCGTTACAGGTACGATCCTGATTTTGTTATAAAAGGATATTTTCCCTTAATTTATTTCGGTTCTGAATATTGAGGTGAGTCCTCCTATTATTCTCCGCTTATGGGTGAGCTTCGTAATTGTGTGATCCACTTATATGTTTATCCCTGTTGGGAGATTTGACGACGTGAGCCCGTGTCTATCATTTTTATTTTTGTGCACCATTGAGGGCTATAAGTCCAAAAGTAATTTTTATTATTCACTACAGTGGGTTTTATGTGTTTCGGAATAATTGATTTCAATTGTTTTTTATAAATTTTGTGCCCTACCAGAATGAGGGTTCATTATGTGTTTACGAAATTTATTGAAAAGAAGAAATAAAGGAAATTGAAAATTTCAGTTGGCACAATGTGCAAAATACTTGTGATTCGGAGTTGAGGATGAGATCATCGCATTTTTATATGAGATGAAATATTAAAACTGGGCTATGAGCCGCGGTGGAAGTTATGTGAGGACAAGGTCCTTGTGATAAAAATTTCATGAGTTTAAATTTTGTGAAATATAATTTGTACTACAGTATTAATAGGGACTCATGCCGGTTAGGCTCATTTGATAATTCTTGTATATTGTTCTGTGCATATTTAGCCATTTTCGTGCTGTAAACATTGAGTTTTAGCCTATGAGGTGAGTGTCTAGGTGGCGTTAAATGTGACTCATTAAGTCGAGTAAATAGTTATGAGGTCTTCATGCCTCGCATTCTGTTGTCAGTGTTGTGAAAATTCGAAAGGAGGTGTTGGTTAATATGAGATTAATTGATGATGCTGGAATTAATTATGAACAACTTTTAAGACTAGAGATGTGATGATGGGCATACATAGGATGTGCTTCATGCCCTGATATCATTATGATAATGCAGGCTTGTAATGCTGAGATTGGTGTTATTGATATATACCTTGTGGTATTTTGTTGGGTTGGGGATGTGTTGTTAGGAGTTGTTTAGGTGTTACTCTGGCATGTGGATAGGCCCAATTACAGGGGAGACACTGCCGAAATTTCTGAAAAATTTGGGAGTTAGTAAATTTTGGGGGATTGAGACGTGCAAAAGAAGAGATAAGTTATGTTATGTGTTTGAGGGCGAATGATCCTAAGCGGGGGAGAATGTAACACCCTAGAAATTTTTTGAAGTACTTCAACACTATCAAGAAAATTGATGTGTGCGTAGGCACAAGTTGCTATAGCCAGTTGAGACTAATACCATGCGTTGTTGTGAAAATCAGGCTTTTTGGAAATGTTTGGAGTATAAGAAATTGGTCTTAAAGTTTACAAATATGGATAAAATAAATAATCTCAATTGAGATGGTGTTGTGGGGCTTATCTCAAATGCGGTAATGTGGTATCAACCGGGAGTATATGTGTAAAAGTAAAATCATCAATTTGGTAACCTCAGAATAATTCTTAGCACGTTCGAAGACGAATATTTGTTTAAGAGGTGGAGAATATAACGACCCGACTTGTCATTTTAAGAATTAACGCCTCGTTCAGTGACTTAAGGTCTCGAGCAGTTTCGCAATATGTATTATGACCCGCGGGTGTGGTCGAGTTTGAATTACTGAAGATTCAGAATTAAATTTAAAGAACAATCCTTATTTAGAAGCTTAAATGTAAAGAGTTGACGAGAGAGTTGACTTTCGAGCAAACGACTACGGAATAGAATTTTGATGATGTCAATAGCTCCGTATGGTGATTATAGACTTAGGAGCATGTCCGAAAAATTATTAGGTCTGTAGTGGAATTAGGCTTGAATTGGCGAAAGATGAATTTTTGGAAAGTTTGACCGAGGGGTTGACTTTTTGATATCGGGGTCGGAATCCGATACTGAAAATTAGAATAGCTTCATTGTGTCATTTCTGACTTGTGTGCAAAATTTGAGGTCATTCAGACGTGGTTTGGTAGGTTTCGGCGTCGTTTGTGGAATTCGAAAATTTCTAAGTTCATTAGGCTTGAACCCGTGTGTAATTCGTGTTTTTGGTGTTGTTGAAGGTGATTTGAAGGTTTGACTAAGTTCGTATGATGTTATGGGATGCGTTGGTATGTTTGGTTGAGGTCCCGAGGGCCTCGGGTGTGTTTCGGGTGTGTTTTAGATCATTTTGGGCTACTTTGGATGCTGATTTTCTGATATCTGGTGTTGTTCTTCGCGTTCGCGAAGAAGGATTTGGCTTCTGGGATTTTGTTTTTCGCGTTCGCGAAGAGACTCTCGCGTTCGCGAAGAAGGAAATCTCTGTTGCAATTGTCTGACTTTGGAGGCTTATATCTTGCAATCTATAAGGAATTTGGAGATGATTCAAAAACAAAGGTTGTAGCCCTTTGTGTCTCCTTTTCAGAAAAATAAACCATTTATAATTTGGAGTTGTGTACCAAAAGTTATGATGGATAAACTACAAGCTGTCTGGGAAGAGTTTGGAAATCTCTATTGTATAGGGCTGTATTTGGAAGCTTATATCTCGCAATCTATAAGGAATGAGGAGATGAGCAACATATGAAAGTTATAGTCCCTTGAGTCTAGTTTACAAAAGGTTAAACCATTTGTCATATAGAGTTTTGTACAAAAGGTTATGACCATTATACTAGAGGCTGTCTGAAAAGAGTTTGAAAATAGTTGTTGGAGAATTTGTTCATCGCAAATGCGATGGAAGGTTCGCGAACGCGAAGAACAAATCCCTGAGCAGTAGAATAAAGTCCAAACTCGTCTCATTCTTCCATTTTTGGACCAAGGAAGCTCAGGTGAGGCGATTGTTTGAGAGTTTTTCAAGGAAAACATTGGGGTAAGAATTCCTAACTTGAGTTTGGTTAAATTACATGAATCTATTATTATTTTTATCACTAAATTAGTGAATTGGGTTGAAAATGGTAGAAAGCCTCTAGACTTTAATTTAAGATTTGAAGGGCGATCCGTTATCGAAATTTGATAATTTTTGTATGGTTGAACTCATATCGGAATGGGTGTTCGGATTTCGTAAAGATTTTATCGGGTTCCGAGGGGCGGGCACCGAGCTGACTTTTTAGAATAAAATTTTAAGTTGGTATTTTATTATCCGGAATTATTTTCGATGAATTTTAATGAAGTGGTACAATTAATTTGGATAGATTTGAGCTGTCCGGAGGTCAATTCAAGCAAGAAGGCGATTTTTGGAATATCGACATAACTTCAAAAAGGTAAGTATCTTACCTAACCTCGAGTGGGGGAATTACCCCTTAGGCATTGTATCTTATGTGGAAATTATGTGATTGGAAGCCGTGTACGTGAGGAGACGAGTACGTACTCGGGCTTATATGTACAAATTTTATTGGTTTAAAGTTTTAGGCATTTTTATGTATTAAATTGGATAATTGTTGGTATTAGTAAATCCTTGAATTATCACGCATCATTCCTTATTTGTCAAGTTTGTATTTTATATAATAATTTGGTGTTATTGTTACTTGGATTTTATGTGAATTCCGTGTGTTTGTTGATTTGATATTTTTCTTCGAATTAAATTCATGATGGAATCATTATCTGCAAATATGTATTAAATAAGTTTAAATTGAGGAGTTAATATAATTATCAAGAATTTGGATTAATGAAGACGTTGCCCTATACTGAGTATTTTTCACCTCTGTTGATTGTTTTGAGGTTTTATATATGTTGTGTGGAGCCTTGGGCTATTTGTTGAGAAAGTTATTGATTCTGCTACATATTTGGAATTTGGTTGGGGTTAGTGGCAAATTGTGATATGAATTGTTGTATTGTGTTGTGGTTTAAACACTCTCCTTGATGTTATTTATGCTTCCTACCTTGCTTGTTAATGATATACATGTGCTTGGTAAGGAAGAGTGTAAAGCACGAAGGGTGATGTCGTGCCATTTGAGAGGGTAAAGTACGAAGGGTGATGCCATTCCATTGAGAGTGTAAAGCACGAAGGGTAATACCGTGCCATTTCATGTATATTATCAGGTGAGGATGAGAGTAAAAGCACGAAGGGTGATGTCGTGCAATTATTTTGATATTATCATAAATTCATGGCACGGAGGATGTTTCCGTGCAGGCGAGGATGAGAGGCATACATTATATTGTGATATCGTTTTGTTGTGTATACATTCATACCTTTATCTTGAGATGTTATTGTGCACCTATATTTTCTATGTGACTTGTAGTCGTTGTTGCTTCCTGTGTGCCTCCACTTTATTTCTTTTATTGTTATTGGCATTTCTCCCATCTAGTTGGTACTGTTATATATATGCACGGTGAGAAAGATATAAATGCACGAAGGGTATTGCCGTGCCATTTGATGTGATATGTTGAATATACTTCTTACGCCAGAAAAGTTAAATGAGATGTCACATTGTGACTTTTATTTGAAAGAATTATATTAGAAAGATATCTATTTGAAAGAATTATATTAGAAAGATATTTACTTGAAAGAAGTATATTTGAAAGATATTTACTTGAAAGAATTATATTAGAAAGAATTATATTAGAAAGATATTTACTTGAAAAAAGTATATTTGAAAGATATTTACTTGAACGAATTATATTTGAAAGATATTTACTTGAAAGAATTATATTCGAAAGATATTTATTTGAAAGAATTATATTCGAAAGATATTTATGTGAAAGAATTTTAATGGAATTATATTCTAGAGACTTTTATTGAAAAACTTATAGGTAAAAGATGAATATTGAAGGGACTTGATTAATTGGTTGTACATGTGTTTATTATTCGTTTGAGTAATATTTATGATATTCCTGTTGCTTTGCTGTTTAAATCACTAGTTGATTGTTGTTGCTATCACTGCTATTTGTTTTCTATTATTTTGGTATGCTATATTGCACAGATTATTTGACTAGTGAGTGTCTTGACTGTACCTCGTCACTACTCCACTGAGGTTAGTCTTGATACTTACTGAGTACCGACCGTGATATACTCATACTATACTTCTGCACATCTTTGTGCAGAGCAAGGTATTGAAGATATCGGATTCAGACAGAGATTAGAGTATGATCGTAAGGATTCAAGGTAGAACTATTTGGTCATCGCAGCCCCTTGGAGTCTTTCCATTTTATTGTACTGTTAATTTCTTATTCGATCAGTACTGTATATTCGCTCCTCGAGATAATTCCATGTATTCAGTTACAGTTCGTGACTCAGTACTACCAGTCTTGAGAGGTTGTTATATTCATATTTATTCCGCTGTTGGTTTTGATTACCTATTTAATTCATATTCAAAAAATCAAATGGCTTCGAAATGTAATGAAAATCGGTTTACCTAGTCTTAGAGACTAGATGCCATCACGATGCCTGTGGTGGAATTTTGGATCGTGACAAATATTTATTTTATATAAGAGATGTATCTAAAATATAATATTATTAAAAGGCTTGTTAGTATTTCCAATTTGGACTTGGATTAAAATCACGTGTGAAGTTCACTAAAGGAACTTGTCGCCAATTTCATCCCATTTGGAATGGGATTAATATTGTATTAATTATGAAAGGTTTACAAGCAATAGATTCCAACTTTGAGTTGTAATAATCACGTGAACAAGACTTCGGCAGTCACAAACCCATTTGAATGGGATTCAAACTTTTATGGAAAAAGTTTACAAAGTTTATTTTTGGAATAAACTTTTACCCTAAGTAAATCATTACCTAAACCAAATAGGAAAAGAGTTTATATGTGATGCTATATAAAGGGTGATAGAGAAAAATTTGTCGCATTTTTTCTTGAAAAGAAAAATCACTTTGTGAAAGTGGGAGTGTAATACAAAACCAAGAGAGAAAATACAATTACAAGAAAAGTGTTTCTTGTTCTTCTACCTTTGGGTTGAGATTTTTGAAAAAATATTTAACACAATTTTTTTGTTCAGTTTGTTCGTGTGTTTCATTGATCAAAGAGTTGATAACAAGGATCAGTCTCGGTGTGAATACGCATATAGTCTTCGCACTATCGAAGAAATTTTAAAACAAGACTCTCTTTACCAGGTACATCTCAGATCCGATCTTTGACATGTAAATAAATTTTAAACACGAAAAGATCTACCTAGGATTGTTATTGTCTTCCGCTGCGTATTACGAACATCTATATCCAATCCTTCAGTGGCATCAGAGCCATGGTTTCTCGTGTCTAAAATTTATTTACGAAATATTCTTAAGATTATATTAGAAGAATTCAAACCATAATACTTTTGTCATGTGCAATAGTCAAATTGTTTGAATACATATGGATTGATATTATTTTATTGTGAATAAAATATGTATACATATAAGTTAACTATTGAGATAGTTCGTAACTTATATTTAAAACTTTGTATTAGATACGACGGTAATCTATAATAGGTTATTAGATTCTACTGTTATTTTAATTGTTATTAGTTCATGAGATGTTAATTAATAATAATATTGTAACAACCCAACCGGTCATTTTAAGCATTTACGCTCCTTTCAACTATTTGAAGTATTGAATAGCTTCCTACGAGGTATTATGACTTGTGTAAATTATCAGTTTTGTTTTAAGGTACTTCGGAGTTAGCTTGGAAATATGAATTTCATTTTGGAAACTTAAGTTGAAATAGTTGATCGGATGCCGACTTATGTGTAAACGACATTGGAATGGAGTTTTAATAATTCTAATAGCTCCGTATGGTGACTTTGGACTTAGGAGCGTGTCCGGCAAAGTTTTTGGAGGTACGTAGTGGAATTTGGCTTGAAATGCCAAAAGTTAACATTTTGGAAAGTTTGACCGGGGGGATTGACTTTTTGATATCGGGGTCGGAATTCAGTTCCGTAAATTGGAATAGGTTCGTTATATCATTTATGACTTGTGTGCAAAATTTAAGGTCAATCGGACTTGATTCGATAGGTTTCGGCATCGAATGTAGAAGTTGGAAATTTCATAAGACTAAAGTTTCAAGTGAGTTCGTGCAAGACCCAACTTTGAATGAGAATATCAACATATATATATATATATATATATATATATATATATATATATGGAGTTATGTGATGATCTACCTTTCAAATGAAAGATCTTTGAGTCTACTTTCCAACGCTTCAAGCCGTTCGTCATTCAGACTTTCCTATAAGAAGTTATGATCAAATACCCAAAGGCTGTCCTGTAGCTCGTTACAGAGCTTGCAAGGCTAGGTGAAAGACCATGCTTTAGCCTGGCGAGGCCAGCCAAAAGCCAGGCTAAACCAGGCTAAAGGCGAGGCCAGCCAAAAGCCATGCTAAACCAGGCTTTAGCCTGGCGAGGCCAGGCCTATCGCGCGCTAAGACCAGGCTTTAGCCTGGCGAGGCCAGGCCTATCGCGCGCTAAGACCAGGCTTTAGCCTGGCGAGGCCAGGTCTGTAGCTTGGTCCGGAATGTTTGGAGTATCCATTCTTCTATTGTTATAACCCGACCCAACTTTGATAAATAAGCCTTGAAGCTCATTTTGGAGCAAACAAATGTGATATTTTTGGAGAGAAGGGAGAGTGTTCTAGAGAGAGGAAGAAGCTCAAGAACTTTGTTCATCTAGATCTTGTTCAAGCTTTGAAATCCAACAAGGAAATATCACAAGATCTTCACCCAAGAGGTAAGGTTCTAACCTCTAGTCTTCAATTTCGAGTTTGGATAAAGATGGGTGATTAAGAGTATGAGTTTTGGGTGTAATAGTATCATTTGTACATATCAATAAGGATTATGGAAAGATTGTTGAGTTCAAATGAGTATAGATTGGGTTGAAAATGGTAGAAATCTTCAAAGACTTTAATTGAAGGTTTGAGGGTCGAGTTGATGTCGGAATTTTGTAACTTTGTATGGTTGGACTCGTGGTTGGATGGGCGTTCATATTTTGTAACTTTTGTCGGGTTCCGAGATGTGGGACCCATGGGAGATTTTTGAGTTAATTTCTGATGTTATTGGAAAAATTAGTATTTCCTTATGATATTAGTTATAATAATTGGTATTGATTGAATCGAATTATTTATGACCAGATTCGAGGCGTTGGAGACCAATTCATGAGGAAAGGAAATTTTGAAATAAGAATTTTACGGGTTGAGGTAAGTAACAGTTTTAAATCTGGTCCTAAGGGTATGAAACTCCGAATTTTGGTATCATGTGATTATTTTTGGAGCTAACGCACATGCTAGGTGACGGGCGTATGGGCGTGAACCGAGGGGATTGTGACTTGGTCCGTCCCATAGCAACTATAAAGTTGAATATTTTATGGAAATTATATGATACTTATATGTTTTAGAAAGAATTTCTGTAAATTGGGCTGAATGCCATGTTTGGGCCTTGCGCCAGTGTTGTTTGGACCCTTAGGGGCTTTTTTCTTACTACCCTCTAATTGTTTTTGATTGAAAATCTATACTCAGTCATGTTTATACTTGTTTGTCGNGGCGAGGCCAGCCAAAAGCCATGCTAAACCAGGCTTTAGCCTGGCGAGGCCAGGCCTATCGCGCGCTAAGACCAGGCTTTAGCCTGGCGAGGCCAGGTCTGTAGCTTGGTCCGGAATGTTTGGAGTATCCATTCTTCTATTGTTATAACCCGACCCAACTTTGATAAATAAGCCTTGAAGCTCATTTTGGAGCAAACAAATGTGATATTTTTGGAGAGAAGGGAGAGTGTTCTAGAGAGAGGAAGAAGCTCAAGAACTTTGTTCATCTAGATCTTGTTCAAGCTTTGAAATCCAACAAGGAAATATCACAAGATCTTCACCCAAGAGGTAAGGTTCTAACCTCTAGTCTTCAATTTCGAGTTTGGATAAAGATGGGTGATTAAGAGTATGAGTTTTGGGTGTAATAGTATCATTTGTACATATCAATAAGGATTATGGAAAGATTGTTGAGTTCAAATGAGTATAGATTGGGTTGAAAATGGTAGAAATCTTCAAAGACTTTAATTGAAGGTTTGAGGGTCGAGTTGATGTCGGAATTTTGTAACTTTGTATGGTTGGACTCGTGGTTGGATGGGCGTTCATATTTTGTAACTTTTGTCGGGTTCCGAGATGTGGGACCCATGGGAGATTTTTGAGTTAATTTCTGATGTTATTGGAAAAATTAGTATTTCCTTATGATATTAGTTATAATAATTGGTATTGATTGAATCGAATTATTTATGACCAGATTCGAGGCGTTGGAGACCAATTCATGAGGAAAGGAAATTTTGAAATAAGAATTTTACGGGTTGAGGTAAGTAACAGTTTTAAATCTGGTCCTAAGGGTATGAAACTCCGAATTTTGGTATCATGTGATTATTTTTGGAGCTAACGCACATGCTAGGTGACGGGCGTATGGGCGTGAACCGAGGGGATTGTGACTTGGTCCGTCCCATAGCAACTATAAAGTTGAATATTTTATGGAAATTATATGATACTTATATGTTTTAGAAAGAATTTCTGTAAATTGGGCTGAATGCCATGTTTGGGCCTTGCGCCAGTGTTGTTTGGACCCTTAGGGGCTTTTTTCTTACTACCCTCTAATTGTTTTTGATTGAAAATCTATACTCAGTCATGTTTATACTTGTTTGTCGCATAACTCAATTTTTGTGACTCTAATTTTGATGCAGATAAATGTTTTGGGCTGAATGCCCTGTTTTATTGAAATGCCCGAGTGGCTTGAGAGGATTATGACTGAGTGAGGCCGAGGGCCTGATTGTGAGGATATTTTTGGGATCGGGCTACATGCCGCAGCAGGCCATGTTGGCTTTATATATATTATATTATTGCACGTGAGTTGGCCGTGCAGATCTATATATTATACTATTGCACGTGAGTTGGCCGTGCGGATCCAGATATTATTATAGCACGTGAGTTGGCTGTGCGGATCCATATATTATTATTGCACGTGAGTTGGCCGTGCAGATCTATATATTATACTATTGCACGTGAGTTGGCCGTGCGGATCCAGATATTATTATAGCACGTGAGTTGGCTGTGCGGATCCATATATTATTATTGCACGTGAGTTGGCCGTGCAGATCTATATATTATACTATTGCACGTGAGTTGGCCGTGCGGATCCAGATATTATTATAGCACGTGAGTTGGCTGTGCGGATCCATATATTATTATTGCACGTGAGTTGGCCGTGCAGATCTATATATTATACTATTGCACGTGAGTTGGCCGTGCGGATCCAGATATTATTATAGCACGTGAGTTGGCTGTGCGGATCCATATATTATTATTGCACGTGAGTTGGCCGTGCAGATCTATATATTATACTATTGCACGTGAGTTGGCCGTGCGGATCCAGATATTATTATAGCACGTGAGTTGGCTGTGCGGATCCATATATTATTATTGCACGTGAGTTGGCCGTGCAGATCTATATATTATACTATTGCACGTGAGTTGGCCGTGCGGATCCAGATATTATTATAGCACGTGAGTTGGCTGTGCGGATCCATATATTATTATTGCACGTGAGTTGGCCGTGCAGATCTATATATTATACTATTGCACGTGAGTTGGCCGTGCGGATCCAGATATTATTATAGCACGTGAGTTGGCTGTGCGGATCCATATATTATTATTGCACGTGAGTTGGCCGTGCAGATCTATATATTATACTATTGCACGTGAGTTGGCCGTGCGGATCCAGATATTATTATAGCACGTGAGTTGGCTGTGCGGATCCATATATTATTATTGCACGTGAGTTGGCCGTGCAGTACGTGAGTTGGCCGTACAGATCCTTATATTATTATAGCACGTGAGTTTGCCGTGAAGATCAAGATATTATTATTTTACGTGAGTTGGCCGTGCGGTTACTTATATTATTATTTCACGTGATTTGGCCGTGTAGCACGTGAGTTGGCCGTGCGGATCCCGATATTATTATTGCACGTGAGTTGGCCGTACGGATCCAGGTATTTATATTATGGCACGTGAGTTGTCCGTGCAGCACATGCGTTGTCCGTTCTTATAGCGCTTGGGCTATACGAGCCCCTCATGAGTCTGTACACCTCCAGTGAGTGCGGGTACCCATTGAGTGAGGGCTGGGAGCCCAGGGAGTGATGAGGGATGGAAGCCCAGTGAGTGATTGTTGTTTTGAGATGTTGTACTTAAATTCCATTTGTTTTTGCATTTAGTTGCTATTTATCACTGTTGTGAAATCTCTGAAAGTGTTGATATACGGATTACATGAACATGAACTGTATAAAAATTGATTTGACATTAAACTGCCAGATTTGATAGCATGTCTATTCTTTGCTGGGATTATTGGAAATGAACCATAACTATGTAGCTCGTTACTATCCTCAGTTCCTTTTTTATTTGTGTTACTTGCTGAGTTGGTTGTACTCATACTACACCCTATACTTCGTGTGCAGGTCCAGGTGTTCCCGGACATAGCGAGTGTTGATTCTTCCGTACAGCTGATGTTTCGGAGATTCAGAGGTAGCTGCCGTGTTTTGCAGACCTTGTCTCTCCTTCCCTATCTCTGTATTACTGTAATTTTTGGTTTTAGACTAATGTAGACCGTACTTTCCTAGATTTGTATTCATATTAGATTCTCATATACTTAGTGACACCAGGGTTTGGGGAGTGTTTGTATTTGTATTTAGGAGATTTTGTATTGTATTTAAATATTATATTCTCAAACTTAAAAGAAATTGTGGTTTAGTGACATTAACGGCTTTCCTAGTATCAAGATAGACGCCATCACGATGGGTGGGATTTTGGGTCGTGACAAGTTGGTATCAGAGCTCTAGGTAACATAGGTCTCACGAGTCATGAACAAGTTTAGTAGAGTTTTGCGGAACGGTACGGAGACGTCTGTACTTATCTTCGAGAGGCTGCCGAACCCTTAGGAAAATTTCACTTTTTTGTATTCTATCGTTCGGAATTGATTTATCTTGAAACATAACTCTTTGAATTCCTTCCACGCATTTGTATGCGCATGTGAGCGCTCGGTATCAGTTGTGGATCACGGCTTGTTATTTCATGAACGAGATGCGAAATGTGTATTCTGTGTTTTGGTGATGGGCCAGTCTGGAGGACTTGAGGCCAGGATTAGACCGCAGCTTAGGCTCGGTACTTTCAATTGTATGAACTTGTACAATTTGACTCATATGTCCGGTGGTAGTGTCCCTATGAGTGGAATTTGTAGCTCGATGAATGGCTGGATGACCATATAATGATTTTTTTTGTGACCGCAGGATGTATTCCGATGGTTAAGGGATGTAAAAAAAGACTATTGGGTATTTGATTTCTGTCTCTATTTGACATAGAGTCTCGAGTTATGAATGTGTTGAAGAATCTTTTATGTGGTGTAATTGTGGAACAAATTGAATTTTCGTGTCTTGTTGATGAGTTCAAACTCATGAAGGTTAAGTGATTACGTAGGAGTTGTGGGAGTAAAAAGGGTATAGAAAGATGCAAGTTTGATGCTAAACATGCGGGGTATCACCTGTGGAATAAACTACAGATGTGTGATCTTTATAATGTTGTGTGGAGAATCTTCTTTTCTACCAATAGGGCAGGTGTATTGGGATTTGAATTTTAATCTGGTTGAGAAAGTTGACTTGACTGTCACGAGAATAAATGCGAACTTAGCGGATACTTGAGGTAATTATGGTTGGTGTGTCTTGATCTTGAGAAGAATTTTCGTTGAACTGACTGTAGTATTATGGTAGTAATAAAATATGGGTATTGTGAGTTATTAAGTATTTTAATCTATGGCTTTGAGCCTAGTAGGGGAGCCTTCTATTGACAATTCAATTCATGGTTATGTGTCAAATATTTTTTGTTTTGGTCTGAAGTATACTTGGGAATCGGTGATGACTTGCAGAGGTGGAGTTCGAGAATGAGTCGAGTAAGGAAATTTCTAGATACGGGTTATATTGCGCTAAATAAGTATATAAAAATCATGGGATGAGTGAGTTGTTATTTGTGAATAATGTAGTGCGCACGGAGTATGAATCTGATAGGTGGTATTAAAGTAGAGTTACTCCTTTGAGTGTTGTTGTGCTAATGGGGAACGTGTCTTTTGGCCCATTTGGGCGGTGTAATGTGGATTTGAACAAAGGGGGTGACTCTCGAGAAAGTTCCAATGGATTCAAGATTAATATGTAACAATTGAGAATTTTTGGCGGATTTGTTTATGGCTAAAATATGAGATTTAAGGTGGATGGTGTCGAGACTTGTGCCATTTTTGTATATCATTAAGGATTTTATATTTCGGTATCAGGAAGGTGAACGAAATGGCCTTAGACTCAAATAAGATATTTTCAGAGTGGGTGTTTCGGTTGTGGTATTTATAAGGGTAATTATGATGTGGAGAGACTCTATAGATGTTTTGGTGGCAATATTCTTGGATTTTGGTGACCTACGTGGTTTGGTCGAGTTAGAGGAATTTAGTTCTAATAGCTTACTTATGTGGAGATGGATTTCAAAGTGTTCTTGACGGTTTGAACCAGATATTCTCTACCAGTATGGGAAACATGTTGTATATTGTGATTTCCTCCTGGAAGGAAGCGAGAGAAGGGCTTCTAACTAACCGGGTATGTAATTTGCCAATGACTCAGAGTTGATAATGAGATTCTTGTGCCTTTCACATGGTAGATGTGGTGTGTTGTGCGGGATTTAGATTCATACGCATAAGGTGGCAGTTCATTCTTGAAAGAAAGATCACGAATTTTGGACAGAATGGTCAGTTTCAGATATTTAGAGGAATGTAATAGTTGCCCGAGGATCCCTGAGAAGGGTGTGCATTTCAGAAGGCGCGTTATGTTTTGACTTACAGATGTTCATCGATATTGCAGTACCCACCTGGGTTATAGACTGCGAATATTCAAATTATTTCTATGTGGCACGAAAGAATTATGAAAGTATTCGTCATGGGAAGATCGTAAAAAGAAGACGTTTTAGTCATTCTAGCGCTGGAGTTGGGATCAGTTATGGTGATTCATGTGTTTGATGAATTTGGGGATTGGGAGTTCTCAAAAGTATATTATTTCAGGTTGCGGCCTGTTTGAGGTGAGTATTTTAATTTTTACTCAGTGGAGGCACTAGTTGCGTTAATTAATTGTGATAGCTACACGCTATAAGTGTACATATATGCGGGGTTTGAGCCAATGTGCGGGCATCAGGGCAAGTACTCATACTCGAAAGAATGCTTAGGCTATAATATGCCTAGAGTTGACTGTTGAGCGTAAAGTTATAACGTTTCTCGTGTTCGTACCTTTGTTGAGAACTATCTGGGTTACATTTGAGGTTTAAAAGAGGTTAATGCCCATGAATAAATGGGTAGTTACTATTTTTGCGCTAACATCCCAATTTGAAGTGTAACACCAGACTTTGCACATGTTTACTCTATGGCGCGTTATTTATACCAGTCCAGGAGCATGTGAATCTTATTTCATGTATCACATACATGTGTCCTTATTTGATTGCTCCTCTATGATATGCTTGGACTGGAGGCTTGTGACCATGCCTGGCGGATTACGTTATTGATACGATAGCACATGCGGTTTCCGTGCGAGTGATGTTAATGTGAGCTCTAAAAGAGCTGGTTACTGTTATCAAACTTGTGTGTATCTGTTGTACAATATATAATGAGATTATAGCATTATAGTGGTGGTGGTTCTTGTTGAACTTACAATACGGTTCTCTACTTTGAGACATTTTTCGTTTTTGGGTATAAAGTTGCGCAGTTGCGGATTGAGTTGTATTGGTGTGGCATGTCAATCGGATAGTTATGTTTAATAATATAAGGTCATTGTACCAAGAATGGATACTATCAGGTTGGATTCCGGTATATTGGGAGGAACATATTGAAGGTCGGCATAGAAAGTAATTTTATCTGGGACTATGGTTATGGCTGGATACAGCTTGTTCATACTTATACAGTGTATAGATGTGAGATTCGGGTATTGAAAAGAATTCTGGATGTTTGAAATTTGGCTCCATGGCTTTTGGGCTAAGGGTAAATTAATGATTTTCAGTTATGTTGTGTGGTCAGGCCTATATAGAATAGGGTGACGTGAGATCACCCCCGGGTACCTGCGTGGTAAGATGGAAGAGTGATGTGGTGGCTTTGAAACAACTCTTGGCACGTTCGAGGACGAATGTATGTTTAAGTGGGGGAGATTGTAACGACCCGACCTATCATTTTAAGCATTTACGCTCCTTTCAACTATTTGAAGTATTGAATAACTTCCTACGAGGTATTATGACTTGTGTAAATTATCGATTTGGTTTTAAGGTACTTCGGAGTTAGCTTGGAAGAATGAATTTCATTTTGGAAGCTTAAGTTGAAATAGTTGACCGGATATCGACTTATGTGTAAACGACATTGGAATGGAATTTTGATAATTCCAATAGCTCCGTATGGTGACTTTGGACTTAGAAGCGTGTCCGGAAAAGTTTTTGGAGGTATGTAGTGGAATTTGGCTTGAAATACCGAAAGCTGAATTTTTGGAAAGTTTGACCAGGGGATTGATTTTTTGATATTGGGGTCAGAATTCAATTCCGTAAATTGGAATAGGTCCGTTATGTCATTTATGACTGGTGTGCAAAATTTGAGGTCAATCGGACTTGATTCGATAGGTTTCGGTATCGAATGTAGAAGTTGGAAATTTCATAAGACTAAAGTTTCAAGTGAGTTCGCGCAAGACCCAACTTTGAACGAGAATATCTACATATATATATGGAGTTATGTGATGATCTACCTATCAAATGAAATATCTTCGAGTCTACTTTCCAA
>AWOL01S0011021.1:110105-146207 GCA_000715115.1 Nicotiana otophora | reverse complement strand
GGTGGTGGCCTTGCAGCCTCCATTCGCTCTGAACTTGCATCATTTTTCTTTGACTCGTGTATTTCCTTAGGGGTCAGCTCCCGCTCAGGTATAGGTTTGTCCTTTCTCTTCTTTGGCACTTCCTCTAGTTCTATCCCGTTTCTGAGTGTAACTGCATTAACTTGAGGGTTCTTCTCTGTATCACTAGGAAGAGAGCCTGTAGGTCTAGTATTTTGATTTGCTGCCAACTGCCCCATTTGCCTCTCAAGATTTCTGAAATCGGTCCTGAGCTGTTGATTGTCAAGTAGCAACTTTTTTAGCAAGTCATTCATACTCTCTTCTGTTTGTTGGGGTGTCTTCTGAGGTTGATTGAAATTTCCTTGAGGCCTATACTGATTCTGATTCTGTTGATTTCCGCCCCATGAGAAGTTAGGATGATTCCTCCAATTTGGATTGTAAGTGTTCCCATATTGTGCATGCTGATTCATCGGACCTCTGTTATGTTGCCCCACATAGTATATAGATTCAGGATTCGTGGGTCACATATCACTCATATGACTGTCACCACATAGTTCGCAGCAAATAGACATTTTCTATACATGTTGCATCTGATGTGTTTGTTGCATTGTCATTCTGTTCATCTGATTTGCCATCTTTGCAATATCTGCTCTCATGGCTGAGAAGTCATCAAGCTCAATCACCCCAGTTGCCTTCTGTTTAATTACTCTTCTTGCGTCCCCATCTCCTTGCCAATTATGGTCATTAGCAGTGAAGTTATTTAGCAGGAGTTGTATTTCACTATACGGCCTCGCCATGCAACTACCCCCACAAGCCGAATCAAGATTCATCTTTGATGCCTTGTCTAGCCCATCAATAAAAGTGTGACCCAAAACTTTATTAGTCTGACAATGATGTGAGCAGTCTCTGAGTAGCTTCTTGTATATTTCCCAAGCTTGACGAAGTGTCTCGCCATCTCGTTGTTGGAACCCAAGAATTTGGCTCCTCAGCGATTTTGTCTTCTTAGTGGGGAAAAATTTGATTAGGAATTTCCTTGCTAAATCATCCCAAGTGTGGATTGCGTTTGTGGGATCCTTTTGCAACCATTCCTTAGCTTCCCCCAATAATGAAAAAGAAATAGTGTCAACCTGACATAGTCCTTGGAAACATTCGGATAATTGGAAGTGTCCGTAATTTCCAAAAAGTTCTGAATGTGTCTTTGCGGGTCTCCACATATTGCCCTATGGACTGAATCAGCTGTACCATGTACTGTTTGAGTTCAAAATGCCCCGTGATATCAGGCTTCATGATAGCCTGAGTCATATTAGCAAGACTGGGCCTTGCGGCTTCTATCACCGGACGCTCTTCATTACCTGCCATCTCTATTGTCTGTGGTTGAACTACGATGTCAAACTCTCTTTCTATTCTCGTTCTAGATTCGACTTCCTTTCTCACTCTATGAAGTGTTCGTTCAATTTCTGGATCAAAAGGAAGTAGGTTGTATGCACTTTTACTCCTCCGCATTCAAGAGAAGAGCCTGCGTTAACACACACAAGGCAAACTGAAAATTAAAACTTGAACAAATAAGTAATAAAAGCTTAACTCAGTCAAGTAGTTAATTTCTAAGTCCCCGGCAACGGCGCCAAACACTTGTTGGGGTCCAAACGCACGCTCACGCAAGTATACGTGGTCATCAAGTAATAGAGTAATGAGTAGAGTATCGTTCCCACGAAGACCTATGATTAACTTTCGACTGATTCTAACTCAAATGCCTTATTAATTCAAAAGATTTCTCACAAAATAGATAATTTACTAATTTAATACCGAAAAATTATAAAGTAATGAAATAACTAGTTATCAACCAAAACAGTTAAGCAATTTCGGATAAAAATCAATAGAGAAGGATATTCCAAGGTTACGGGTTAACTCACAATCGTGTTGTGTTCTTGACTTAAAATGACTAATTGATTTATCCAGGTTGTTGATTGACAGGGTTGATATTACTCATAAGAATCGGTCGACTTCTTATTTGCCTGTTCAAGCTAACTTAATGCCTATATGTCTATGGAGTTAAGATTACAAGAATGCATTTACACTTCCTGTATTTCAACCGAGCAAGACAATTAGGTATATATCTATCTTAATTGCAAATCCGTTGCCCAACGCCCGGGTTCAAGAACTTGCTCTATTTAATTCTATATGCAATCTAGAATTCCCACTTTCGAGTTCAACTCTAGATTCGTAGATTGTAATTCACTGTTAACTACTCAGCAAATTAATTAAGAATAGAATTAAATAAACAACCCAATATGATAAAATCAACTTTGTCAAATTAAACTTCAAACATCAACATTCATGTATCACCCATAACCCTACAATAACAGGGTTCTTAGCCACTCATGTACATGCAATCATCAAATAATTTACAAGAGTGCATAATAATCAATAAAAGAAGAAAAAATAAGAACTCAAGATGAATTATGTGGTTCCCCAGCTTTTCGTGGCTTCTTTTCTATTCCCCGTGTGTTAGATGCCCTAAAAGAGGCGTTTTAGGCTTATATATTGCGTACAAAAGTCGTGAGCCAAAGTTCCCCTATTCCTAGCCCAAATCGGCTTCAGGGATTGATGCTAGGGTGGATGCGATGCATCCACCTCGTCCTCCATTTCTCAGCTTTGCCTGCGAGGGAGGATGCGATGCATCCACCCTGTTTTCTCTGAAATTGGTTGGACGCGATGTGGACGCGATAGGCAGACTTCACTGCTAAGGGTGCTCGAAATCTGATTTGGTTTTTCTCTAGATTGGATGCAACGTATCCAACCCCTCTTCCTCTACCTAGAGCACCTTTTCTTCATATGTTTGCACTCCAAACACCCTAATTCATCACACACAACTTAATTAGTCATAAAATCAATAACTAAACCATATTGGGCATTTTAAGGATCAAATAGCATCAAAAAGCGGTTAAAATATGGGTAAAGTAACATCAACACATATCGAAATATGCCCAACATCATGCACTCTATACCTATTTGTACCTTAAGATTTCTTTAGTCTGGATATATTTAAAGAATTTTGGAGAAATATAATATTGTTATACATGTTCTCGGAATAGGAGCATGGATTTACGTGCACCCCAAACTTTGGATATGCTTTTGTATGAAATATATTGTTTGGGTAAAATAGTACACTTAACATGGTATGATATTGTCCGCTTTGGGTCAAACCCGCACTGGTTTTTCCCAAAATGCCTCGCACATTAAGAGATCCCTACGCTTTATAAGTACATCGGCTGTGTATGTGTCTTTGAAGTTACAGGTGCAATCCACATGATCCGAGTATTTATAGTGACCGAAGCCCGTGCGTCTTTGAAGCTACGGGTAAAGGTAGTAAACCGGCTCATAGACAGGCAAAGGCACTAAACCGGGCCCCCACGCAACACTCTACCATCTCCATACTTGTTCCGTCAAACCATTGGCTCTGATATTAGCTATTGGGCTGAATCGACCTAAAGATACTCTTAACATGGTGTGATATTATCTGTTGTATACTAAGTTCGCACGGTTTTCCTCTGTGATGACCCGATAGATCATTTATAGTTTTAACCTTAAATTCTATTTTTTGAAATCTCGATTAGATCCGTTTAGCCTTCTTCGATTTACGTGCAAAGTCTGTGTCTTTTTCCGGAAGGTTTTTACTTGAAAATTTGATAAAAATGTGAAATCGTGTCGTAAAACTTATTTGAGTTTACTTCGGTCAACATTTTAAGAAAATGAACCCGGATTAATATTTTGACGGTTTCGGTGGGTCCGTATCGTGATTTGAGACTTGGGCGTATACCCGAAATCGAACTTGGAAGTCCCTAACTCGAATTATTACAATTTATCGAAAACTAGAGGCTTACTGGTTTAAAGAATTAATAAGTTCGACCGAAGTTTGACTTTGTTACTACCGGGTCCGAATTTGGGTTCTGAGACTTGGTACAGGTTTATTACTGTATTCATGACATGTCTGCAAACTTTGGTTTAAAACGGAGTTGATTTGACATAATTCGGACATCCGCTTGAAATATTGAAAGTTCTTAACCTTCATTGAAAATTCCATTTGTTTTGGTGTCCGTTTCGTAGTTTGAGGTATTATTTTAGTATTTTGATTGCGCGAGCGAGTTCGCATGATGTTTTTGGACTTGTGTGCATGTTTGGTTGGGATCCCCGAGGGCTCGGGTGAGCTTCGGATAAGTCTGGATCTGGTGCTGGTTCTGGTGCAAGTCTCTCATCTTGCAATTGCGAGGTCAGAGTTCGCATTTGCGAACATTCAAATTCATGTTAGGTAAGTATTTGCGAACTAATTCTTCGTATTTGCGAATAGGGGATGGGTAAGCAATAGATCGCATTTGCGATCAAAAGGTCGCATTTGCGGAGTCCTAGAGTTCGCATTTGCGAACAAATCATCGCAAATGCGATGATAGCAGATATGTGAGATTCTTCACATTTGCGGGGTTTGCAATTGCGAACCCGGGGTCGCAATTGCAATATCTGCGCCTGGACAAAAGCTCAGAAAAATGAGACTTTAGCTCATTCTATAAAATTCTCAACCCTAAATACCTTAGAGACGATTTTTCCAAGAGCTTTTCTTCCTAAATACATTGGTAAGTGACTCTAATCTACTTTCTTTCAATTATCCATAATATTTCATAAGATTTCAACCTTAAATCTAGAAATTCCATGGTAGAAATTAGAGATTTGGGTAGAATTTACAATTTTTGTAAAATTAGAATTTAGACCTTGAACTGAGGTCGAATTTCGAATTGAACTACATAACCGGACTCGGGGGTGAATGGGTGATCGAGTTTTGGTCCGAACCTCGTGTTTTGACAAAGCAAGTCCGGGGGTTGACTTTTGTTGACTTTTTCAATAATGATCTAAATGAACCTCTTGCATTTGTGGCTAGTTTCTAATGCTTATTTTGAATCGTTTGGTTGACTATTTGCTAGATTTGGTTGGTTCGGAGGCTTGTTCGAAAGGCAATGCCGTAGTTGAACTTTGAATTGGTTGCAGAGCGAGGTAAGTATCGTGGTTAACCTTGACTTGAGGGATTAAGACTTGTTTGCCTATTTGCTACTTGTTTAATGTGTGGGTACAACGTATATGTGAGGTGACAGGTAATTATGCATTGTTGTTGGGTTAAAACATGCGGGTAGAACTTGTTTCCTTGTGATTTATTGCCTCTTTAATTATGACATTCATGCTTAGATTAAATTATTACTTATTTGATCGTTGTTTCCGTATTCATGGAATAATTTGTAATGGTTGAGTATGTGGAAGTTGAGGTTTGGTATCTTGGAATCATAATTGACGTAAAGTACATCCCTTGCATTATTTATTTCTCAAATTTGTATATTCATCACGATATGGTAAGGGAGAGTATCAAAGCACGAAGGGTGATGTCGTGCCATTTAATTACCTTAATTAATGATTAATACATGGTGAGGAAGAGAGTTAAAGCCCGAAGGGTGATGTCGTGCCAATCTATATCAGTTATTCACTGTTACATGGTGAGGACGAGAGTAAAAGTACGAAGGGTGATCCCGTGCCATTTTATTTCTCTTATGACATCAGTTTATGGTAAGGATGAGAGTAAAGAACTAAGGGTGATACCGTGCCATTTTCATATCGTATGTTATTTGTCCTCTTTGGTTGATGATTTATTTGACCGTCAGTGTTGTCCTTCTTGTTGTAGTTATCGTATCTTTTTTTTCCCTTTCGCATGTCCCCTCGCAACTGTACATATTAAGTCTCCATTTTGTTGATGTTTGGTACATAAATCTATGTTTGTACAAGTTTAATTATGTGAGTGTCCTTTCATAGCCGTGTCACTACCTCGTCGAGGTTAGGCTCGATACTTACGGAGTACATTGGGTCGGTTGTACTCATACTATACTCTGCACTTCTTGTGCAGATTTTGGTACTAGACCTAGCTATAAGTGATGCAAACTAGCTCTAATTATTATTCAGAGAGTTGAGGTAGACTTGCTGACATCTGCAGACCTTGAAGTCCCTTTCCTCTTTCCTCCTTTACTGTTTATTTTATTCGAAATAATTGTATTTATTTCAGATTTGTAGAACTTCTAGTAGCTCGTACACTTGTGACACCAGATTCGGGCTGTATTAGATTTTTCAGATGTTATGGTTTTTCCGCACTTTACTTCAGCATTTATTTCAGCTATTTCGGTTTCCATATTATTATTTAATTTGAAATGTTAAAATGGATAAACTATTCTAACATTGACTTGCCTAGCAAGTGAAATGTTAAGCACCATCACGGTCCCGAGGGTAGATTTTCTGGCTCGTGACAAGTTGGTATCAGAGCACTAGGTTGCTTAGGTCTCACGAGTCACGAGCAGGCTTAGTAGAGTCCGGAGGATCGGTACGGAGACATCTGTACTTATCTTCCATAAGATATGGAGTTTAGGAAAAATGTCACTTCTTTCTTACTCTGTGGTGCGATTGTATTCTATCATTGATGATTGAACCCTTCTATTCTTGTTCTCTCGTAGATGGCGAGTACACGAACTGCATCTACCACTGGACAGGAGCTGGAGCCCCCTATGGCAGCTATGACTAGGGGCAGAGCTCGAGGCCAAGGTCGTGGAAGAGGTCGAGGCAGAGACAGAGGCAGATCTCGGCCTAGAGCTCGAGCAGCACCACCAACAGTGGAGCCTTAGGTAGATTTTGATGGGGTGGTCCCAGCTCAGGCTGTACCTGTTGGACCAACTCAGGTCCCGGAAGGGTTCATAGCCACTCCAGTGCTTCCGGATGCTCTGGTCCATTTGGTGGGCACTATGGAGAGTGTGGCCCAAATCGGTACTTTTTCGGTAGCACCAGCCGTCTCTCAGGCTGGGGGAGGAGCATAGACTCCCGCTACTCACACTCCGGAGCAGGTGGCTCCCCAGTTTCAGACTCCTGCAGCACTGCCAGTTGGGGAAGTTCAGCCGGTTGTTGTGGCACAGGTTGGTGATAGACCTGCTTTATCTTCTGAGGCTATGTTGAGGTTAGATAAGTTCACCAAACTCTTTCCTGTTCATTTTAGTGGTGCATCTTCTGAGGACCCACAAGATTTTCTAGACTGTTGCCATGAGGTGCTGCAGAACATGGGTATAGTTGAGACCAGTGGGGTCGATTTTGTAGCATTTCAGCTGACTGGTTTCGCCCGGAGATGGTGGAGAGATTATATGTTGACTAGACTAGCTGGGTCGCCTGCACTTACCTGGGATCAGTTCTCACAATTATTTCTAGAGAAGTTTATCCATGTCACCCGGAGAAAGGAGTATCGCAGGCAGTTTGAGAGACTTCAGCAGGGTGGTATGACTGTCACCCAGTACGAGACTCAATTTGTGGACTTAGCTCGCCATTCCACTATCTTGCTTCCTACTGAGAAGGAGCGAGTGAGGATATCTATTGATGGACTCACTTACACTCTCAGGCTTCAGATGGTTTATGAGACAGGGAGTGATATTACCTTCCAGACGACTGTTGATATTGACAGACGTATCGAGTTGGTTCGTGTTCAGGAGAGGGGGTCGGTGTTAGATAAGAGGCCTCGTCATTTCGATAGTTTCAGCGGTGCCTCATCTAGAGGCACGGGTGCTTTTGTTAGAGGCCATCCTCCCAGGCCATTTCATTCTGCGCTTCTGGCATCCTATCAGTGCGCCTCCGATCCAGAGCTATCAGAGTCATCATTCAAGTCCTCAGGGCCAGTTCTAGGGTCAGCAATCACAACATCCGAGGGCATGTTATACTTATGGTGATCCGAGGCACATTGCTAGATTTTTCCCTAGGTCACAGGGCAGCGTGCAGCAGCAGGCCTCTCATACCATTATTCCGGCACCGTTTGCTTCACCGCCGGCTCAGATAACTAGAGGCTGGGGTCAGGAAACCAGAGGAGGAGGTCAGGCCATTAGAGGTGGAGGTCAGGCCTTTATAGGTAAAGGCCAGCCAGAAAGAGGTCATCCCAGCAACATAGTATAGAGTGGTGGGGCCTAGTCCCGATGTTATGCTTTCCCAGCTAGGCTTGAGGCCGAGTCATCTGATGACATTATCACAGGTATTATTCCTGTTTGCCATAGAGATGCTTCAGTTCTATTTGATCCAGGATCTACTTACTCCTATGTGTCATCCTATTTTGTTGCATATCTGGTTGTGCCTCGTGATTCCTTGAGCGCTCATGTGTATGTATCCACGCATGTGGGAGATTCTATTGTTGTAGATCGCGTCTATCGCTCGTGTATGGTTACTATTTGGAGTCTTGAGACTAGTGTAGATCTTCTACTCCTTGCTATGTTATATTTTGATATCATATTAGGTATGGATTGGTTGTCACCTTATCACGCTATATTGGACTATCATGCCAAGACGATGACCTTAGCCATGTTAGAGTTGCCTAGATTAGAGTGGAGGGGGACTCCTTGCTATTCTACCAGCAGAGTTATATCTTATGTGAAGGCTCGACGCATGGTCGAGAAGGGATGTCTAGCTTATTTGGCCTATGTCTGTAATTCCAGTGCGGAGGCTCCTTCCATGGATTCATTGCCAGTTGTTCATGAATTTTCAGAGGTGTTTCATGCATATCTACTGGGGATGCCACCCGACAGAGATATTGACTTCTGTATTAATTTGGCTCCGTGCACTCAGTGATTTCTATTCTACCATACCGTATGGCGCCACCGGAGTTGATGGAATTGAAAGAGCGGTTGTAAGACTTGCTTGATAAGGGATTCATTAGACCTAGTGTCTCGCCCCTTGGGGATCACCCGTGTTGTTCTTAAAGAAGAAGGATGGGTCGATGAGGATGTGTATATACTATCGGCAGTTGAACAAAGTCACTATCAAGAACAAGTATCTGTTTCCGATGATTGATGACTTATTTGATCAGCTTCAGAGCGCCAAAGTATTTTCAAAGATTGATTTGAGGTCTAGCTACTATCAGTTGGGGATTAGGGCATCTTATGTCCCTAAGACAATTTTTCGGACTCGGTATGGGCATTATGAGTTCCTAGTGATTTCATTCGGGTTGACAAATGCCCTAGCAACATTTATGGATTTGATGAACCGGGTGTTCAATCCCTACTTGGATTCTTTTGTTATTGTATTCGTTGATGATATCTTGATCAATTCCCGCAGTCGAGAGGAACATAAGCAGCATCTTCGGATTGTACTTCAGACTCTAAGAGATAGCCAATTATATGCCAAGTTTTCAAAGTGTGAGTTTTGGTTAGACTTAGTCGCCTTCTTGGGAAATGTTGTATCGACAGAGGGCATAAAGGTGGATCCCAAGAAGATTGAGGCAGTTCAGAACTGGCCTAGACCTACTTCAACTATAGAGATTCGGAGTTTCCTAGGTTTGGCGGTCTATTATCACCGGTTCGTGGGGAGGGGGGGTTTCATCTATAGTAGCCCTATTAACCAGATTGACCAAGAAGGGTGCCCCGTTCAGATTGTCGGATGAGTGTGAGTTGAGCTTTCAGAAGCTCAAGACTGCTTTGACTACGACGCTAGTGTTGGTGTTGCCCACCGGTTTAGGATCTTACACGGTGTATTGTGATGCATCTCGTATTAGGCTCGGTGTTGTATTGATTCAGGATGGCAGGGTGATTGCATACGCATCGTGGAAGTTGAAGGTTCATCAGAAGAATTACCTTGTTCATGACTTAGAGTTGGCAGCCATTGTTCATGCGCTGGAGATCTGGAAGCACTATCTTTACGGCGTTCCATGTGAGGTATTCACTAATCATCGGAGTCTACAGTATTTGTTCAAACAAACGGATCTCAACTTGAGGCAGAGAAGATGGGTGGAGCTGTTGAAAGACTATGATATCAGCATTTTGTATCATCCCGGGGTGGGCAATGTGGTGGCTGGGGCCTTGAGTAGAAAGGTTGTGAGTATGGGCAGCCTTGCGTACATTCCAGTTGGTGAGAGGCTACTTGCTACAGATGTTCAAGCTTTGGCCAATCAGTTTGTGAGGTTAGATGTCTCAGAGCCCGATCGTGTTTTATCTTGCACAGCCGCTCGGTCTTCCTTGTATGAGCGCATCAGAGAGCATCAGTATGATGATCCTCATTTGCTTGTCCTTAAGGATAGGGTGCGATACGGTGGTGCTAAGCAGGATACTATTGGAGATTATGGAGTTTTGAGGATGCAAGGCCGTATTTGTGTGCCCAGTGTGGATGGGCTTCGAGAGTTGATCCTTGAGGAGGCCCACAGTTTCCGGTATTTTATTCATACGCCCGTCGCCAAGATGTATCAGGACACGCCAAGATGTATCAGGACATGCGGCAGCATTATTGGTGGAGGAGGATGAAGAAGGATATAGTTACATATGTAGGTTGGTGCCTAAATTGTCAGCAAATTAAGTACGAACATTAAAGACCTGGTGATTTGCTTCAGAAGTTAGAGATTCCTGAGTGAAAGTGGGAGCGTATCACTATAGATTTAGTTGTTGGGCTCCCACAGACTCATATATTAGAGGATATGCTTCGCGCTTGTATTATGGACTTTGGGGGATTTTTGGGATCAGTTCCTGCCACTTGTGGAGTTTGCCTACAACAACAGCTACCAGTCGAGTACTCAGATGGCTCCCTGTGAGGCATTATACGGGAGGCGGTACCGTTCGCCAGTTTGATGGTTCGAGCCGGGAGAGGCTCGGTTGTTGGGTACAAATTTGGTACATGATGCCTTGGATAAGGTCAAGATTATTCAGGATCGGCTATGAACCGCACAGTCTAGGCAGAAGAGTTATGCCAACCGTAGAGTTCGTGATGTTGCATTCATGGTCAGAGAGAGAGTGTTGTTCCGAGTTTCACCCATAAAGGGTGTGATAAGGTTCGGAAAGAAGGGCAAGTTGAGCCCTAGGTATATCGGACCCTTTGATATTCTTCAGAGAGTGGGTGAGGTGGCCTACGAGCTTGTATTGCCACCTAGTTTATCATCAGTCCATCCGGTGTTCCATATTTCCATGCTCCGGAAGTATCACGGTGATCTGTCCCATGTGTTAGATTTCACCTCATTCCAATTGGACAAGGATTTGACTTATTGTTGACGCCCAGTTTTGTCCTTCTATACTCAGGTATTCTCCTGAGCTGCTATTTTACTTTAAAAGGTCATAATGATAGTTATAATATTTTTATCTTATTACAAGTATTATAAGTTCATCTTTTACCTTATTATATATTTGCTATATATTTTCTTTATTAAATTAATATTTTTCGGTAATATAAGGCATTGCTATTTATTTTTAACTTGTTCTAGTATATTTACATAAAGGTACATTTAGTTAAATATTTATTTTCGCTTCACAAAAATTTATTTATGTATTTAAATTATCATTAGTTAATTAATTTTTCCTATTAGTATCATTTTATTATTTGTTTAGCACTATCATTATATTATTAGCACCACCGGTGTTGTTGTTGTTATTATTATTATTATTATTATTATTATTATTATTATTATTATTATTATTATTATTATCGTTATTGTTATATTTTAGTTAGAGGAAGCCCAAATCCCTTTACTTAGTTCTCAAACTAAGTGTCCTAATTACCCTCACCATAACTAGCCTAAAACCCAACTAAACCAAACATCACTAGCCTTTCTTCCAAAAAAACACCCGTCAACCCCATTTAACGGCGCCGAAGTCCCACACATCTTGTTTCAATTTCTTTAGCGTTGATTCTTTCTCTTGTCTTTTCTTTCCTTTCTCAATTTTTACTTTATTTCCCTATTTCTTCTCCCCATTTCATAGTTAATTCCCCAAATTTATGGCATAATCTCCTCCAAGATTACAAAATTAGAATCTTTTTTTTTCCAGCTTTAGTGTCGTAGCGGATTTAAGAATCTTTTGAGAAGCCGGACAAAATCGAATCCATGCTTAGGGAATCCTTCACCTAGTTTCTCACATGGGTTCATGCGTTGTTTTGGGGGAAGATTGGATTTTTCAAATCAAAATCTCCTTTGATTTCTCTGTTTTAAATTCAAATGGTCCTTATGTCTAGTTATAAATACTGTGCCCTTGAACATATTACGGAGGCTTTTTCTTCCTTACATTTTTACACTGCGATTCTTTCACATCTTCACATTATCATTCCTGCTCATTTTTATGCCTTAGTACCTCTGTAGTTCTCTCTTTCGTGGTCCCAAATGCTCTGCTCGTTGATAGCCGGAGTTAGTTTAATTGGATTGATAGTTCATATGCTAAGGCACTCTACTCGTTGTCGATTACTCGCTCGTGATATGCATTAGTTTTGCTTTCGTGTCTTGTTTGTTGTTTATTTGAAATTTAAAGCATTTTGTTGGAAGCAAAGCGACCAGGTTAGTTGCTCGCCTTCTTTGTGTCGTTTTGTATGATTAGAAGTTTTGTTTTGCTCTAGTATGGTCTTTGTTGTACATCATGAATTAGAAAATCTTGGCTTTATGATTGCTACATTGTTCTTATGTGCTTGTAAAGTTTGGATTATTATGACACTTACATGGCTTTACTGTTTATGTTTTTCATTATGAAAACTTGAGTAAATCATCATGTTTAAATCTTATTTGAGCATCTAATCTTTATGTATAGGAAATAAGTCAAATTGTATATACTTGCTTTTAATAAATTGTTCTCTAATAATTTCAGTTAGTGTTTGGGCTCGTACGATAACTAAGTTTTCCTAACATATGATACGTAAAGTTTTTATTTTCCTTAAACTCAATTTTGCTTTATTCTGAGAATAAAAAGAATTGGTATTTTTAAAATAAAACTCTTTTTTTTTTTTTTTTGAGTTCGACCTTAAAAATTGGAGTCTTTGAAATACCAGATATATGTGATTGTAGTTATATATTTCAAGCCTCTATTTTCCAGAAATTTGCATTGCAGCATAGTTAAGAGTTATCTTTATATGTTTGCTGAATCTTCCTCGTTTCGTTGCCAACTTTTCTTTGCCAATAATATGTATAGTTAACTATTTTAGTTAGGGTGGGTGACCCATTTTAATTTGAATAATTTTATAATCTATTCACTACGTACATGGGTATTTTATCTCTCTTATGCCGTAAGTATTATAATAAGGAGCTTATCCATTTTTTAAGAGTTCGAGATTACTATTTTAGTAATTACTAATTATTTAATTAATTCGGAGGCCAACATGAGCTCTTACTTGCCTTATGTGTTACATGTTTAAGTCCCAATGTGCTCCCTCTTATGTGACACTAATGGGAATAGAAATAGAAACTTAAGGTTTTCTTTATGTCTAGAACCATCCCTTTAGATAGTGTCCAACGCCTCATGGACTATAGGAATGGGACGGGTAGTCCTACTAAGACACGATTTAGAATCAACTAGTGCGTTTTAGGTAACAACTTAAAGATAGTTAATGAGGGCAGCGAACATCATACACAAATTACCCGAATAGCTATTGCACTTTTGGCTATAACGGGAGTTGATTAATTAGGCTTAAAGACCTAGGTCCCCTTTAGCGTGATTAATTAGTCTTTCACCATAATATTTATTACAACTCTTACATGTTTTTTATTCTTTTCATGATTAGTTTTAATTCATTAATTGCTTTTAATAGATGTATACACTTGACCACTTAGGATTAATTCATAATTTAGCAACCTATAACCTAGTTTAGCTCAATAATCCCACTTAGTTTATAATTCTGCCGGGAATCATATTTGTGAACCTCGAAAAATGCCTAACACCTTCTCTTCGAGATAATTTGAACCCTTATCCGATCTTTGGTGACATTGAGTAATTAAATTCGAGTTATTTACAAATAGGTGCCCAAACGCACTTTAAAAATCGTTAGGTGACGACACTTCTCTTTTAATACCTATTTAAAAGAGTTGTCACACGTCGAAACCCGCTTTCACGAGAAAAAAGGGCGCGGCACTTATAAGGAAGAGCAGGTGGCTATTTTAACCCGGCAGGTCCGACAGTTGAGGTCTAAAAGTTATCCTTCGGTTTGAGTGTAGTGGAGTGGCTAGCCGATCGAGGCAGCCACCTGGAAGTCTGAGTCGGACATACGGAGTAGATATCCACATATTTTCACCAGTCTAGGTACTTTTCTATGTCCGTTCGAGGACGAACGTTTGTTTTAGAGGTGGAGAATATGATGACCCGATAGGTCATTTACAGTTTTAACCTTAAAATTCTGTGTTTCAAAATATCGATTAGCTCCATTTAGTGTTCTTCGATTTGCGTACGTAGTCTGTATCTTTTCTGGAAGGTTTTTATATGACAAATTGATTAGAATGTGACATCATGCCTTTAAACTCATTTAAGTTGACTTCGGTCAACGTTTTGAGAAAACGGATCCGTATCGGTATTTTGATAGTCCCGGTGGGTACGTATCCTGATTTGGGACTTGTTCGTATGCCTGGGATCGAATTCGGAAGTCCTCATCTCGAATTATTGCAATTTATTGAAAACTAGAGGCTTAAGGGTTTAAAGAATTAATAAGTTCGACCGAAGTTTGACTTTATTGCCATTTGGTCCGGATTTTGATTCCGGGACTTGGTATAGGTTTATTACTGTATTCATGACTTGTTTGCAAAATTTGGTACAAAAAGGATTTGATTTGATGTAATTCGGATGTCCGGTTGAAATATTAAAAGTTCTTAAGCTTCATTGAAAATTTCATTCGTTTTGGTGTTCGATTTGTTGTTCTAAGTGTTATTATAGTGTTTTATTCACGCAAGCAAGTTTGTATGATATTATTGGACTTGTGTGTATGTTTGGTTGGGAGTCCGAGGGCTTAGGTGAGTTTCAGATATGCTTCGGAGTGATTTTGGACTTAGGAAAAATAGTTGGTGCATCTAGTTCTGGTGCAAGTCTCTGATCTCGCAATTGCAAGGTCAGTGTTCGCATTTGCGAATATTCAAATTCCTGGCAGGTTAGTATTTGCGAATAAGGGATGGGCCAGTAATAGATCGCATTTGCGATCAAAAGTTCGCATTTGCGGAGTCCCAGAGTTCGCATTTGCGAACAAATCATCGCAAATGCGATGATAGCAGAGATGTGAACTTCTTCTCATTTGCGGGGTTTGCAATTGCGAACCCCAAGTCGCAATTGCGACATCTGCGCCTGGACAAAAGCTGAGAAAAATAAGATTTTAGCTCATTCTATCAAATTTTCAACCCTAAACACCTTAGAGACGATTTTCCCAAGAGCTGTTTTTCTTAAGTTCATTGGTAAATGACTCTAATGTACTTTCTTTCAATTTTCCATTACATTTCATAAGATTTCAACCTTAAATCTAGAAATCCCGTGGTAGAAATTAGAGATTTGGGTAGAATTAGGAATTTTTGTACAATTAAAATTTAGACTTCGAAGTGAGGTCGAATTTCGAATTGAACTACATAACTGAACTCAGGGGTGAATAGGTGATCGGATTTTGGTCCGAACCTCGGGTTTTGACCAAGCGAGCTGGGGGTTCACTTTTATTGACTTTTTCAATAATGATCTAAATTGAACCTTTTGCAATCGTGACTAGTTTCTAAGGCTTATTTGGAATCGTTTGGTTTATAATATGCTAGATTTGGTTGGTTCGGAGGCTTGTTCGAAAGGTAAGGCCGTAGTTGAACTTTGAATTGGTTGCGTAGCGAGGTAAATGTCGTGGTTAACCTTGATTTAAGGAATTAGGACTTGTTTGCCTATTTTGTTACGTGTTTAATGTGTGGTTACAACGTATATGTGAGGTGACGGGTACCTATGCATTGTTGTTGGGTTAAAGCATGCAGGTAGAACTTGTTTCCTTGTGATTTATTGCCTCTTTAATTTAGACATATATTCTTAGATTAAATTATTACTTATTTGATGTTGTGCCATTTCATTACCTTAATTACTTATTAATACATGGTGAGGAAAAGAGTTAAAGCATGAAGGATGATGTCGTGCCAATCTATATCAGTTATTCACTGTTATATGGTGAGGACGAGAGTAAAATCACAAAGAGTGATGCCATGTCATGCCATTTCTCTTATGACATCAGTTTATGGTAAGGATGAGAGTAAAGTACGAAGTGTTACGACCCAAAATCTATTAAAGGTCGTGATGGCGTCGGACACCGATGTCAGGCAAGCCAAAATTAAATACTTAACTTGGTTCTCATTTTAATATTTTTGAAAATCACATTTCCTTCAATTTAATAATAAAGAGAACTTTGCGGATTAATAATAATATTTTTAACAATTTCAATACAGGACAACCCAAATCACCCCAAAACCCGGTGTCACAAGTGCATGAACCTCAACTAGAAATGCAAAATAAAATACAACATCTGTCCGGAATACAAATTCGGACAGAAGAAATATAAATATTCTGAAGGAGATTCTGTTGGTTGTAGACTCGTAACATGGAATATAGCTCACCTAATTCCCCGCAATGATCGCGCCTCTGTGCTCACAAGGCCACTAGACATATATGCACATGTATAAAAATATGCAGTAAGTATAGTATGAGTATGTAAATCAACGCGTACCCAGTAAGTATCCCGCCTAACCTCGAAGAAGTAGTGACGGGGGGTCGACTTAGACACTTACTATGGGCTATAAATAAAATATTAATGATATAATTAAGCATGGATTACGTAAAACGGTTGTAAGCTCAATTATCATGAAATAAGTAAACAATTCTTTTGTTCATAAGAAATTTACAAATTTATTTTCGTCATTTAACAATTTTGTATCTCGGGCCAATGAAAGCAATAACAATTATTATCAATTCCAAAATTCTATCATGCGCAAATCATGCCGAGGTCGTACGGCCCGATCCAACATAAATATTTAAATTGTGCACTGCTGAGGGTCCAACGACGCGAACCATAGATGCATCTATTTAACATGTCGAGGCATTCGGCCCGCTCTAAAAAGAGAAAATACACATTAAACAACCAATTCAAGATTTATTAAGGGGCAAATATTCCAAAATTTCAAATTCTCATTTAATGGTCAAGTAAATAAAGTTTAACCTTTTAAAGTCCCGTTACCAAGTTTCGATATGATTTAAGCAATTTAGATTAACAAATGAGATGTAAGTATCGCAAGTACGACATAATATGGGTCCTATACTACCTAGACATAATCATATTAGAAGCTACGCACGGACTCTCGTCACCTCGTGCGTACGTAGCCCCCACAAATAGGAACACATAATGATTTGATTCAGCTATGGGGTTAATTCCCTCTTACAAGGTTATAAAGGAGATTTACTTCACTCCGATGTTCCAAAACCGGCTCCAACGTCGCCCTAACACCTCAAACCAGTGACCGCCGATCCAAAACTTGACATAGATGATGAAAATACCTCCTTGAAGCTCTCCAAACTCGCCCCAACCAAGTTAAAAATGGGGAAAATTGAACCAAGTCCTGTTCTTAAATCAATCTGCCCAGCCCGACCGTCGCACCTGTGGTCAAATAGCCGCTTCTACGGCTCCGCACCTGCGAAAATTCCATTGAAGCTGCGGCTCCAGCTCGGCCCAACAATCCCCGCATCTGCGCCCCACGTAGCGCATCTGCGCGTCCGCTTCTGCGGCTCTTTATGCGCATGTGCGGTCCCGATTCTGCGAAACTTGACCGTATCCGCGGTCCCAGCCTTCCCCAGCCAGAACCGCTTCTGTGACCCTCTTGGTCGCTTCTGCTGCTCTGAACTTGCGGCCAAAACCTCGCAGGTGCGGTTAAACCAGATACCTGCTGCCTTAGCATTTTTTTCAAGTCCAAACTCGATCCGTTAACCATCCGGAATCTACCCGAGGCCCTCGGGACCTCAACCAAATATACCAACACGTCCCAAAGCACATTCCGAACTTAGTCGAGCCTTTAAATCACATCAAACAACGCTAAAAACACAAATCACCTTCCAATTCAAACTTAATAAACTTTGGAACTTCAAACTTCTATAATCAATGAAGAAACCTATCCAATCACGTCCGATTGACCTCAAATTTCGCACACAAGTCACAATTGATATTACGGACCTATTCCAACTTTCAGAATCGGAATCCAACCTCGTTATCAAAAAGTCCATTCTCGATCAAACTTCCAAAAAACTTCAAATTCCAACTTTCGCCAAATGACCTACGGACCTCCAAATCCACATCCGGACACGATCCCAATACCAGAATCACCATACGGAGCTATTCCCAGACTCGAAATCCAAACAGACATCAATAACAGTGAAATGCACTTCAACCCAAATTTAGAAAATTCTTCCAAAAATGCCAACTTCTATAATAGGCGCTGAAACGCTCCTGGGTCATCCAAAACCTGCTCTGGGCATACGCCTAAGTCAAAAATCATTATACGAACCTATTAGAACCTTCAAATCCCGATCCCGAGGTTGTATACTTAAAAATCACACTTTAGTCAATTCCTCTAACTTAAGGCTTCGTAATTAGAATTTTCTTTCCAAATCAACTCCGAACTTTCTGAAAGTAAATTTCGACCACACGTACAAGTCATAATACGTAAAGTGAAGCTGCTCAAGGTCTCAAATCGCTGAATGACATACTAGAGCTCAAAATGACCGGCCGGGTCGTTACATTCTCTCCCACTTAAACATACGTTCGTTCGTCCTCGAACGTTCTAAGAACTGCTCTGGAGTCTGAAATCATTGTTTAACACATCGTGCACCTACCCGTGCTACCATAACCCAGTTGAGCACATTAGCTCGAGAAATTCTGAAGATTCACCCTTTTATTCAGTCAAGTTAGCCTTAGAGCCAAATTTCAACATCTGAAATCCTCTACCAGGTCTGTTCCCAACATACGAACACCGTATCCATCACTACACGATGTACTGATACCTGATTGTATACTCTTACCGAATTCACACCATACACCACATTATTCACATGATCATAATGACATCCCCTAACAACAATAGCCGAAATCCCACGAATATGATGCCCACAACACATCTCATGAAGCATATAAGTCCCATTTCAGTTCTCGCATTATTGCCATGACAGAAGAGATGTGTAGAAACTCATAACCACCTGCCGAATCACAACTCATGGAGTCTCTCCTCCTGACAAGAACCATTACCTCATTTTGGACTGAATATCGATATTTAATATTTAATGTGCCTCATATAAATCTGATCGCATTGATCCCAGGTCCAATAACATCGTCTCACCCAGTACAAGCTGCTCAGGCAATAAGCCACCTCAGACACTGCCAAAAGTCTTATATGATGCCATAATGTGCCAATAAGCTACAAACTCGAATGTGATACAAAAGGAAACGAACTCTGGGAAGATCTACTCAACCCACATAACTAATTTAAACAACTGAAAAGATGTCATGGACCTTCCTCGGGAAATGAAAAGCAAAACACACATTAATAGATGTGGGAAATTGTACTCAATAATGCACTGTTGTGGCGTGCACCCCGATCCACACATGATACCGTTGCGGCGTGAAACCCGATCCAACCATGATACCTGTGGCGGAGTGCTACCCGATCCAATCAATATATCCGTGACGGTGTGCCACCCGATCCAACCATATACCTGTGGCGGCGTGCCACCCGATCCACACATAATAGTCTAAAGAAAACACACATCGAGCCGTAATGCTTATACTCACGAAATGCCTGAATATCAACCATAAGCATGTCAAGTGCATAATACAAATCTTTGGGGAGACTGGTAGCGTCACGTGCTATAAAACACAATCACAACTAAGGTGCGATATATGATTTGCATCTCAAGAGCCACCCTGCTCATATAACACCACAAACTATACGGGATCTCAATACGAGTGCGAGTAATCAAACCGCCTCACAACCCACATGACACAATAGAGACTACACGAAAGGGCCGATAACATAAATAACATCCAAGGCCCGAAGACCCCTCCGAAAATTGCACTATGCTGAAATGAACACATTCGGCCTGATATAGAGCCCACATTCAATTTAGATCCATCCACAGACCTCAAGTCGATTTTGATCGTACCGCGGGCTATTAACCTTTCAAGGATCCACAACAACCTTTTTTCCCATGACACACAAGAACAACTGCCAAATCCGGAACAAACATCCACAATTCACAACCAACTGAATAGAGCGCCTTTAAGGCCTAAACTCTCACATTAGCGATAGTAACAAATCTCCATTCTTGGTTTCAAATCTTTAATCAATCAAGTGACTACATGTCACACTTATACAATCTCCCTGTGGGATACGTTCCTACGACCTTCCGCATTAGGTAACCAGCCTGCACATCCATATCACCAGCCACACTAATGCTGTAAAGCAAACCAAGAAGCCGCAAATCAGTACACAAAGCCTCTTACACAGGATACCGATCTCAGGTGACGCCCAAGACAATACCAACTTACTCTAACTATCTGAATCCTTTCTTGCTCATCTGAGCTCGTGATATTCTCACCAATACCAAACATCAACCTTGATCCTCAACTTCAAATTCCCATGCCGCTCACTGTGCCTAGCATACCAATATGCGACAGTACAAGAATTTCACTATAACTCCTGAACCATTCATAGAATAAACACTTTATCATATAGAAACCTTTTACTTAGCTCATCTCAGAAGAACCATTGTAACACGTGACTAAATTCCCATAATCGCGAAAAATACAAATCCTCAAGTAGTGGTCTAAACCACCATAACTCTTCCGGAATCCATATACACATAACAAGTCATAATACTCGAATACCTCCAAATAACATCAGTTACGACGGTCGTCAAGCCTCGCAGGCACAACCACAAACCACACGTAGAACTTAACAAGCTGAAGGAACTGATCATTGCCACCATTATTCCAATTCAACTATTGCTGACCGATTCGACTTCTTCTAATTTACTCTGGACTTGCCTTAGGAATAATAATAGCTCCATTCAAAACATCATGAACCCAAATCTGCACTCACCCTGAGTGACATTTTTACATGAGACCACGTTGTCTCAAAACCCACGAACCATCGCATACCCTCTTTGTGCGCATATTCACATCTTCAACTGGTACACCCATTCTGATAATTTCCTTATGATTCCAAAGTTATTTTCTCCCATTGTTCCACAGCTACACCGCATATCGAAGATAACATAGAACACTCCAAGCCCCTTTCATAATCCGTTGCAACAACTCTATACTTAACCATACTATAAACTCAAAATCCTTAGGCACCACACTTTAACTTTTGAATCCACTAGGACCGTTGTTAAGATTCACCCACTCTGACTTGGTCCCGAATATAATCAAACCCCAAGGCTCTACTAGCACATGAACACCTTCACAAAGAAGCACCTGGCTAAATCATTTTTCTTGTAAATCACCTCTACACAAAGCATAAATCCTGAGTCTTCCCCAAGCCTGAACATGAATTGATAAGGCCAATTATAGCACACATTCCTCAAATTCTTTACTCAAATTACCATTAATGTTCTCTTTCCCCTAGTCGTAATAACCCACCAATATGCCGATAACCCGAAACCTCACAAGTAGACAGCCATACAATCCAATCGTAAGCGGTGGAGCTCTCCCACTTAGCTTGAAGCTACCATCGCATAACTCTGGAACCCACCAAGATTCCTTATCCCCCATTGATATGATCTTGCATAATCAACCCGCCAAATTTCTCGAAATCCTTATGTTAAATATTTTATGAACACTCTAATTCACTAGCCACATTCACCTATTCGATCCCTTACTGGATAGCTGGTAGAATGCTTCGTAAAAGCTACATCGACACCACGCAAACGCCAGCCTGCTCACATGAGATAACTCACTTGTGGAAAGTCCATGCTGACACCTTCCAACGACGCTGCACTGAGTATCATTACTATGAAATCCTTAAACCATCCTAAGCTCGTGCTCATTCACCAGCTGTACAAGTCCGTTCACTCCTTATGGACATTAACTAAAGGTGTGACAATACATTCCAATCCAAAGTCATGTTGTATCCTTCTTCATATCATGCAACTTCTTTCCGTCGTATCCAACCATTCTCTGTATAGCAGCCAATATTCCAAATTAAGTTCCTAGACTTAGTCACTGTCCACCATGAGTTCCAAATCACTCTAAACTTTCCACAATGCGTGTAGCTATCCTACCACATAACCCATATGCTACTATGCCACTCTCACCCTTTGGTCAAACCCTCTCCTTAAAGCGATTACTCGACCTCTGCTTCTCATACTTGGCCTTTTAGAAACTTAACCGCGACAAAACACCTCCCACATTTCTTTCCTCATCCTCCACTGCCCAGCTGTTGCCTTAATTCAAAATCCGTATCTGTAGCACTTGAACCAATAGATCGCTACCAACTTTATACCTCTCCGAAGATCATCCTTCTCGATCCATCAATACTAGGAACACCGATTCGATCCTAAACCACTGCACACTGCGATCTCTGACAGCCGCTTCCACGACACTATTTCACACTACCATTCCCCTAAGGCAAGTTCATGAAGACCATAACACCGACCAACTTAACACATTCAACCTAGGGCAACGATACCGAATCACAGATGAAAATCCCACCATGCTCGAAATACCGAGTCTCGTTACTCCGTCAACCCAAACCTGAATATTCTCAGTCCGATCGCCTTTCCTCCGCTTGAAATAAAATACTGATTCTCTGAATCATGCACTGAGTAAATCTCCTTCCGAGTTATTCACTGCCTCGACGCATAGGCAAGCGTCCTACCATTACACAAATATTGTGCGATAGCAACACACGAATTGTCATAACAATCAATGTCGAATCTCAAAACCTAGATAATACTGATATTGAGCTGAAACGACATAGCGGCCTTCCGCAAGGCGACGACTCTAGCCCAATCAAATACGCAGAGAGAAACATCCTGCACCACATTTGTAGTACCATTACAATTCCTCGATTCCCAATTTATGACAAGTGCTTCACGTCGCATAAGATTGAATATGAAGGAGATGGAGGCAATAGCCTCAGAGGAATCAAATTGCACGATGAGGAATCGAGAAAGGAAGTGCTCATAACAGCCATGTAGCCTCTCGAAGATAAGTACAGACATCTTTGTACCGATTCGCAAGACTCTACTAGACTTGCTCATGACTTGTGAGACCTAAGTGAACCTAGTGCTCTGATACCATGTTGTCACGACCCAAAATCCATTAAAGGTCGTGATGGAGCCGGACACCGCTATCATGCATGCCAAAAATAAATACTTAACTTGGTTCTCATTTTAATATTTTTGAAAATCACATTTCCTTTAATTTAATAATAAACAAGAACTTTACGGAGTAAATAATAATATTTCTAACAATTTCAATAAAGAACAACCCAAATTACCCCAAAAACCCGATGTCACAAGTGCATGAGCCTCAACTAGAAATGCAAAATAAAATACAACATATGTCCGGAATACAAATTCGGACAGGAGAAATATAAATATTCTGAAGGAGACTCTGCTGGCTGCGGACTCGTAACGTGGAATGCAGCTCACCTAATTCCCCGCAATGACCGCGCCTCTGCGCTCACAAGGCCACTATACATATATGCACCTGCACAAAAATGTACAGTAAGTGTAGTATGAGTACGTAAATCAACACGTACCCAGTAAGTATCCCGCCTAACCTCGAAGAAGTAGTGAAAAGGGATCGACTTTGACACTTACTGTGGGCTATAAATAAAATATCAATGATATAATTAAGCATGGATTACGTAAAACGGCTGTAAGCTCAAATATCATGAAATAAGTAAATAATTCTTTTGTTCATAAGAAATTTCCAAATTTATTTTCATCATTTAACAATTTTGTATCTCGGGCCAATGAAAGAAATATCAATTATTATCAATTCCAAAAATATATCATGCGCAAATCATGCCGAGGTCGTACGGCCCGATCCAACATAAATATTTAAATTGTGCACTGCCGAGGGTCGAACGACGCTAACCATAAATGCATCTATTTAACCTCCCGAGGCGTTCGGCCAGCTCCACAAAAGAGAAAATACACATTAAATAACCAATTCAAGATTTATTAAGGGAAAAATATTCCAAAATTGTAAATTCTCATTTAACGGTCAAGTAAATGAAGTTTAACCTTTTAAAGTCCCTTTACCAAGTTTCGATAGGATTTAAGCAATTTATATTAACAAGTAGGATGCAAGCATCGCAAGTACGATATGATATGGGTCCTAGACTACTTAGACATAAACATATTAGTAGCTACGCACGGACTCTTGTCATCCCGTGCGTACGTAGCTCCCACAAATAGGAACACATAATAATTTGATTCACCTATGGGGTTAGTTCCCTCTTACAAGGTTAGAAAGGAGACTTACCTCACTCCGGCGTTCCAAACCCGGCTCCAACGCCGCCCTAACACCTTAAACCGGTGACCGCCGATCCAAAACTTGACATAGATGATGAAAATCCCTCCTTGAAACTTTCCAAAATTGCCCCAACCAAGTGNGGGGGGGGGGGGGGGGGAATGAGCCAAGTCCCATTCTTAATTCAATCTGCCCAGCCCGACCTTCGCACCTACGGTGAAATAGTCGCTTTTACGGCTCCACACCTGCAGAATTTCCATCGAAGGTGTGGCTCCAGCTCGGCCCAACAATCCCCGCATCTGCGCCCCATGTAGCGCATTTGCGCGTCTGCTTCTATGACTTTTCATGCGCAGGTGCGGTCCCGCTTCCGCGGAACTTGACCGCATCTGCGGTACCAGCCTTCCCCTGCCAGAACCACTTCTGCGACCCCCTTGGCCGCTTCTGCGGCTCCGCACCTGCGTCCAAAACCTCGCAGGTGCGGTTACACCAGATACCAGTTGCTTTAGCATTTCTTCCAAGTCCAAACTTGATCTGTTAACCATCCGGAATCCACCCGAGGCCCTCGGGACCTCAACCAAATATACCAACACATCCCAAAATACATTACAAACTTAGTCAAGCCTTTAAATCACATCAAACAATGCTAAAAATACGAATTAAACTTAATGAACTTTGAAACTTCAAACCTCTACAATCGATGCTGAAACCTATCAAATCATGTCCGATTGACCTCAAATTTTGTACACAAGTCACATTCAACATTACGGACCTATTCCAACTTTCAAAATTAGAATCCGACTCTAATATCAAAAAGTCCACTCCTGGTCAAACTTCCAAAAACCTTCAAATTTCAACTTTCGCCAAATGACCTCCATGTGAGCACGTAATATTTGCTCGAGTAGAAATATTCCTACAAAACTCACAAAAATGGATCTTTCTTATTATTTTTAATATAGAGTTAAAAATTTCTCGTTAAATTGTCTGTTTGCATTTAGTCGCATTTCATGCATATTTAGTATCTTAAAATTATAGAAAAACCATAAAAATTGTCATACTTTTAATTTCATATCATTTTAAGTTAATTGCACTCTTAGGATTTAATTACATATTAATTGCATTGTTAATACATGAAAATCAAACAAAAATATTTTAGTAAGTTTACATGCATTTTTTTAAAGTTTGAACAAATTACTTAGTTGTTAGAAAACAGATTAAGTTAGAGTCTAGTTTAGGATTTTGATTGAGTTTTATTTATTTATTTCTTTATTTTAATTAGAATATTTAGAATCAAGAAAAGAAAGAAAAAGAAGAAGAAGCTTTGTTGAGTCCCAATTGGGCCAAGACCATGTTCATCAGCCCATTTTCCCTTTAAACACACACCCAATCTAGCCCAGCTCCACTTAACTGGACCAACCCGCCTCAATGCCCTCTTAATCCCAACCACTCATCCCGTGTCATCTAACGGTCATTATCTCTCATCCACTTAATATATAAACCCCATTATAATTTTTACAACCCTAAAACTCTAACCTAAGACACCCAAAACGGCGCTCCTTCCCCCGCCTCTGTCCGCCGCTATAACACGCACAACTCGCCGGAATCAAGCGAGTTAGCTCACAAACTCGTGCTCGTGATCCTCCCTCTCTCCCTCCTCCACGTCACCCGTCCTGTGATGACCCCTGACAAAAAATATTCCCTTCTCCCCTATGCCTCACGCGCTCCTGATCTTGAGAACGATTTTGGATAAATGGTAGCCGTAGGATCTGAGGGATTCAAGATCCTAGGCCTCCATTTGTCCGATTTGGTTCACAAAGAAAGGGAATCAGATTGTTTTGTGGATTTTTCGGATAGAAAAGGAATTTTGGGGCATGACTTGGAGAGAAAGGTATGGAAGCTTCTAGTTTAGGTATATATAGGGATGTTAAAAGATTCTTTTGGACGGAGACGATTTTGGACAGAAAAGTTTAGAGAGCATTCTAGGGTTTTGAGGAGCTTTTGAATTGGGGTCTGACTTTGCTTTTTCAGCATCCAAAAAAAATAAAAAATTATCAGCATACTCACTCTCAAAAGGCACTCAGAAATAGAAACAAGATTTATCAGAAATCTGAATCTCTGCAGATTTCTCTGAAGAGTTCTCTAAAGATTCCAAAATCTTATTCTAGTGTTTGTTCTCCATCTCGACAATTTCTGAATTTTTGCCTGATTCTGGGATTAAAGCTGAAGCTGTGTTGTTGATTTGCATTGCTGAACTCTTCTTATCTTTACCTTGCATCTGTTTAGCTCATCCCAGTATTATTTCTTTATTTTAGGTCAGTTCCCAAGTCTCCTATGTACTATGTTCTTGTGGAATGACTAAAAATGTCTGAGTTTCTCTTGTATTGCTCACACCTACTCGTACTGTGCTTTTCTGTCATTATTTGCGCTCAACTTGGATGAAATAGTGAAATAACTTATAATGATGTTAAGTGAACTACTTTGATACTTGCTTCCGGTTGAGGATTGTGGTTAACATTAGCTAATCAGCTTAATTTTATTTACTTTCATCTTGTTTCCATCTAGCATAGAGTCAAGTCGGTTTCTCTTTCTTTTTGCTGAATCAAGTGATGTTGTAATCGAGTCAGATATAATATGTTAACTGGAACATGAATTTTAGGCTTTTAAAGACAGTCTATCTTGTATCATTGTTTGAGATGCTCATATGTTTTTTAAACAGAAGCATTCTGCTTATAAATGTGGGTTTGGGATCATGGATATAGCCTCCCTAATTGATTGGACGTGTCATTCCAAAAGTTATATGGAATTGCAGAGTTTTTATGATACCAAAATTTGATGTGTTGTAATTATTTTCAGAAGTAGATGATGTACCTTACAACTTTAGTATAGATGTATTATTAAGCTCAAGGATGATGCAATTTATTTGAAGGCTGTTTGCAGAACTATGTTAATTTTGTCACCTAAATCATATATTATCTCTATTATGGTATAACATGACAAAATTTCTTTAACAATTCCTTTTATGACTCAGTTCTGTATTTGTTTTAGCTCATCAGAATTGTTCGATTTAATGTACATTGGGTTTGGAAAACATGTAAATCTCCTGTATGGAAGCCTTGTCCATTTGAGTTTTCTTTACAAACTCTAGTTTTGGACCTCTTTAATGTAATATAGACGAGCCCAGATGTGGGCAAGCAAGACCAAATTGGTTTTCTTCCCCCTTTTTCTTTTTTTTTTTCAATTTTATTATTGCATGAATCAAAGCTTAGCCCGCAAATTTAAATCACAAACCTTTGATTTCATCAACATGTTTTTTTTTTAATTAGTGTAACCACAAGGTGGATGTCTCTTTTCCGATAATGATTCAGTGAGTTAAGAAACTTGGAACTTTTGACTTGAAATTAATTTGTACCTAGTTTTAGTCATTATGAATGAAGCAGTTTTAATTCCAACAATTATTTTCATAAATCATGGCTTGCACAACAATCTCAAACTTAGGAAAATAATCACTTATAAATATCATAGTTTGCTTTAAGTACGATTAATAAAAATAATCATCGTGACTATGGGTACGGTTCCCGTGGCATAGTCATGATACGTAATCCCCAATTCGAGTGTGCGTTTCATGTGACTCGACCATAACTTTGAATAATAATAAAATTAACATGTTATAGATCGTGGGTACGGTTCCCTTGACGCGATTCGCAATATATACAAAAACAAACGAGTGCGCGACATCGCGACTTGTTCAAACAAACTCCATAAATAATTAAAAGCGGCTGCACAATAGGTTCCAAATATATAATAAATTAGATAATTAGGCCAATTATTAATAGTTGAGCGACCGTGATAAAACCACGGAACTCGGAAATGCCTCACACCTTCTCCCGGACTAACAGAATTCCTTACCCGGTCTTCTGTGTTCGTAGACCATAAATAAGAGTCAATTTCCTCGATTTGGGATTCTAAAATAAACCGGTGACTTGGGACACCATATAATTATCCCAAGTGGCGACTCTGAATGAATAAATAATTCCATTTCGAACAATGTTACTTTAATTGGAAAAACTCCGCTATCCCTCGGAAAAAATGAGGTGTGACAGCTCTGGCGACTCTGTTGGGGAAAAGAACCCAGAATCTCTGGTTCAGGGTTCAAAATTCGAGCTTAGAATAACTGTTATACTTGACTTTTGTTTATTATCTGATTAATTTTTACTTGTTTGAGCGTGATGTGCTAAATGCCATTTTTGTATTACTTTTATATTGCTTGAATTGTATATAAACTATTACGAAATCCTTCTTCTCTCTGAGTCTTCTAAATATTCTGGGAAGTGCACGCTGGCGTGACTTCTTTTCTGTTAGTGTCATACCCTAATTTAGAACGAGGATCGGATCAGTTACAAAGACGGATGGCCTTTTGGTTACCGATACGTTGCCCCCCCTCCCCAGCTCGAGTTGTCCACTCGGGTAAGCCAGGTCTAGAACCATACACCCAGGGTTTTAAACCTAGAATAACATAGACTCATGATGGATCCCTAGTAGATACGTTTGTTTGCATCACGTGCATTTGACTTTGGGGACTCAACACAGGGGTTGGGTCCGTCTAGGATAGGTGTACCCAATTTAAAAGACTATTCTGATGTATTTTTACGTGCTACTTGTGTATTTATCGGTTTCGGCTTGTATGTTGTCCGGCTTTTAGAATAGGGAAAGAAAATCAAGCAAAATAAAGAAGTAAGGTAGGATAAAGAAACATCCGGTTCGAAAAATACCAGTGTTCAAAATATTCCGAAACTCTGCTAAACTTTTAAAAAAGAGAGAAAAGAAAAAGAAGAGTCTTTCAAAAAATAAGTCCTATTTTTCCACGCGTCAAAACTCACTGAACTACGCGGGTTTGATTCTCATCAGGTGTGGGATACGTAGGCAACCCTCATCGGGTCCAGTCCCATTTTTGCAAAAATAATCAAAATAGGGGAATGTTGTCATAAATAAAGTTCGGCGATGCCGTTTTTGCCCAAATAGCCAGAAATGTCCCGACGGGACGCCGGAAGGCTATTTTGCAAGAATAGCCACTCATGTTTTTTTTTTAAAAAGAAAAATTGGCCACTTAGCAAACACAAACCTAAAATCTTCTCCTCCGAAGTGTTGAAAGGTCGTATTTGCAAAAGTAGCCGTGATTTGTTTTCGGTTGTATTTTGCAAAAATAATCTTTCCATGGTCAGTTTTATACAAAATTTTAATCTGGTCACCCTAATTTAAAAATGTGCAGAATGAGCACCGTTCAGAACTTACCCGTGAACGTTATGGATCATATTCCACTAGCACTCTGCATGTGGTGGGAGGATTTGAGAAAACAAGGACGAGACATGGTCAACCAATACCTGTGGGCGCTCACTGTACTATTGAAAATTCAACCTAGAAGGGACCTGATAGAGGCATTAGTGGCATTCTGGGACCCCACTCATAATGTTTTGCACTTTTCAGATTTTGAGCTTACGCCTACTTTGGAAGAAATGGCGGGTCATACTGGGAGCACAGAGGGATTGAGACATAAGTACTTGGTATCTCCAAGGACTGTTACTCCCCACAAGTTTTTGGACTTACTAAAGATAAGCAGACAAATCAAGACTGGAAGTGTAGAAGGTGGAACTTCCACTTTTCATTTTCTATATCAGCGATACGGGTATTTAAGGGGATTCGAAGACCCGAAAAATGGACTCTGCAGTAAAGGAAACCGATCAAAATAGGAGACCCATAAATGTTTTGCCTTCATGGTGGCATTTTTAGGCCTTTTGGTGTTTCCAAGGGAAGATGGGCATATTGATTTACGGGTAGCGGGGGTTGTCCACGTTCTGACTACTCAGGCCAAGAGTACCCTCGCACCCATGATCGTATCAGACATATTCTGAGCCCTCACATTCTGTAAGGCTGAAGTCAGGTTTTTCGAGGGATGCAATCTGCTGTTGCAAATGTGGATGATCGAGCCCCTTTGTCATCGTCCTCAATACATGAACTATGGGTCTACGGGGAAAAACTGCATTGAAGAGTTTGGTACACGAGTAACAGGATTCGAAATGCCGGAAGGGGTCAAAGATTGGATTACCCGCCTTCGATTTACAACCGCAGATCAGATAGAGTGGACATTGGGTTGGCTTCCCGTTGATGAGATTGTTTATATGCCCGCCACTAGTCCCTACTTCTTGCTAATGGGTCTCCGAAGCATCCTACCCTATGCTTCGACCAGGTTTTGAGACAACTTGGAAGATGCCAGACAGTTCCTAGAGATGAAGATCTTAGCACTTATGTGGTCAAAATCCGCTCTGATGCCCAATTTCCCGATGAAGTGGTTTGCCAAATTTGGAGCGAATGCTAGTATTTGGGGGCAAACACCCGAGTACGTGATTTGTCTAGGGGAGAGGTCTTACCTAGTTATGTTGTCTGGTATGGAAAGAAAGTCACGACGAATGGTGAATCTGAACGGCCGATAAAAGACCTCATATCTAAGAATTTGTTGACGCATCACAGGAGCAGTGGGCTTGTTAGCCAAAGAAAAGGAATACCGGGCCACCATAAGCAAATTAGAACAACAAATCGGAAAAATCAAATTTGATAGTAGTTTGCAGGCTGTCGAGGATGAAGGAGAAAAGAAGAGATTGGTTCGGGAAAATAAGGCGAAAAATCAATCGGATGTTGACCTGTGTGTAAACGATCTCGGATTTGAATTCTGATAATTTCGTTAGCTCCGTTAGGTGATTTTGGACTTAGGAGTACATCCAGAATATGATTTGGAGGTCCGTGGTAGAATTAGGCTTGAATTGGCAAACTTAGAAATTTGGCAATATTTGGTCGGCAGTGGAAAATTTGATATCGGGGTTGGAATGAAATTCTGGAAGTTGGAGTAGGTTCGTAGTGTCATTTATGATGTGTGTGCAAAATTTGAAGGCATTCGGACGTGGTTTGGTTGGTTTCGGCATCGGATGTCAAATTTGGAGGTTTAGAAGTCTTTAGGCTTGAATCCGAGAGTAATTTGGTGATTTGATATTGTTTTGAGTGATTCAAAGGTTCGACTAAGTTTGTATGTTGATAAATGACTTGTTGGTATTTTTGGTTGAGGTCCCGAGTCGGGGTGATTTCGGGTGATTAACGGAACAAGTTTGGATATTGGAGGATTACTGAAGTTGGAACTCAGCTGACATAATTGCACATGCGGATGTCTCATCGCAGGTGCGAGCCCGCAGAAGCGAGCGGGATGTCGCAGATGCGAGGTTAGAGGATCTGGTAAAAGGCACATGTGCGATGAAGTTCCCGCACCTGCGAGGCCGCGAAAGTGCACAAGAGGTCGCAGGTGCAGACAATGTCGAGGTAGGCTGGGTCCGTAGGTGAGTAGGATAGGTCGCATCTGCGAGTCCGCAGATGCGGATAGGTGACGCAGAAGCGGTAGTGAGTGGCCGTAGGGGCGATGTATTTTCCGCACCTGCGTGGTCGCAGATGCGGAAATAGAGTGCAAGTGCAGAGCTTGGGCGTTTAAGTGACTTATGCATGCGCAATTGTTTGGACCGCAGATGCGGTGGCGTAGAAGCGAGAAATTGTCCGCAGGTGCGAAAAGCCTGGGCAGAAACCATAAATAGAACCCTTCACGAATTTGGTTCATTTCCACCATTTTCAAGTTCGTTTTTTGGAGCTTTTGGAGTGATGTTTGAAGGGTGATTCAAGGGCTATCAGTGAGGCAAGTTGCTTGAGCTCTGATACTCGTATGTAGGGTGATTTCCCGTTGTTTAATCATGTAATTAATTAAAATGAGGGGTTAGGACTTGGGATTTTGGAAAGTTTAATTTAAGGATTTGAATGGCCAAACGATGTCGAATTTTGATAAATTTCATATGTATGGACTCGTGAGTGGATGAGCTTCCTAGTTTTGTAAATTTTGTCGGATTTTGAGACGTGGGCCCGGGGGCCGGGTTGAGCCAATTTCTGGTATTGGGATAATTTGATAGTTTTTCTTGTGGAATTCATTCCATTAGCGTATATTGATGGTATTGTACTGATTGTGACTAGATTCGGAGCATTTGGAGGCTGAGTCGAGAGGCAAGAGCATTGCGGGGTAGAGATTTGGCCGGTTTGAGGTAAGTAACAATTGTAAATCTAGTCCTGAGTGTATGAAACCCCGGATTTCGTATCATTCTACTATTTTGAGGTGACGTACATGCTAGGTGACGGGCGTGTGGGCGTGTACTGTTGGGGATTGTGACTTAGTCCATCCCGTAGTAACTGTAAAGTTGCATATTTTGTTGAAACTATATGATACTTATATGTTTTAGAATGAGTTTCTGTAAATTGGGCTGAATGCCATGTTTTGGGCCTTGTGCCAGTGCTGTTTGGACCCTTAGGGGCCTTTTCTTACTATCCTCTCACTGTTTTCGATTGAAAATCTATACTCAGTCATGTTTATACTTATTTACTGCATAACTCAGTTTTATGACTCTATTTTGATGCATATAAATGTTGTTTTAGGCTGAATGCCATGTTTTTACTAAAATGCCCGAGTGGCTTGAGAGGTTTATGACTGAGTGAGGTCGAGGGCCTGATTTGTGAGGATAATTATTGGATCGGGCTGCACGCCACAGCATGTTCGATATAGGCAGAGGGACTGGGTGATTTATGCCATGATTTGGCTTGATATAGTGCTTGGGCTGAAGGAGCCCCTCCGGAGTATGTACACACCCCAAGTGAGCGCAGGTACCTACTGAGTGCGAGTGCCGAATGCCGAGTGCTGAGTGACTAGGAGGCATGAGTAATTGTGAGGTATGATCGAGTGGCATGAGGGATTATGAGGTTTGCCCGAGTGGCATGAGTGACTGTGAGGTATGCCCGAGAGGCATGAGTGACTGTGAGGTTTGCCTGAGGGGCTGTATATGAGTGATGTTTTGCCCGAGGGGCTGTTTATGATTTCATCATTTTTTTCTCACCTTTGCATTGAGCCTTTGTTTGAAAAACTGTTGAAAAATATCTTTAAATAATGTTTACTGGAACCGGGTTTGAACGAGATGATTTGATTCAAACACTGTTTTTTAAAGCATGCTGTACTTTACTGAATCTTTGTGATATGAACTTAATATGCTTTATTGCTCGTCACTACTACTCAGTCTTTATTTATTGTTGTTACTTACTGAGTTGGCGTACTCAGGTTACTCCCTGTACCTTGTGTGCAGATCGAGGTATAACTGGGCACAGTAGCGGTTGTTGATTATTCTGGTTGCAGATTTTCTCGAGGATAGCAAGGTACCTGCTTGGCGATCGCAACCCATGCTCTTCTCTCTCTTATCTTCCTTTAGTTGTATTTAGCTATTTTTCAGACTATGTTAGTCTTGATATTGTCACACAAATGGTAGTAGATGCTCATGACTAGTGATACCCCGATGTCGGACTTTTCTTTTCCGCACTTTTATTTTGATTTGAACTCCTTTACGAAGGTTTTTTTATGTTAAATAGTATTGAATTTATCTTTGAAATGAAAATATCGGTTTGTTTTGGAAATGAGTCGGCTGCCTAGTTCCACGATAGGCGCCATCACGACAGGGGTTAGTTTGGGTCGTGACACAAAGGAAGCAAATAAATATAGTAACTAAACACTTTAAGCAAAATCATGAGAAGTTTTGACAAAAGAGAATTAACTAAGACTAATTCACCAGTTTAAACAACTTTTAACCGCACCCAAATTCATCTTTTGAGAATCGAAATCATAATGTTTTACAATCCCAAGCGTGTCTCACTAGATGAAGAGAGATGCCTATATATACCACACAATATATAGATAAAGAACAGAGAAGGGCATGAATAGAAAAAATCGCTCACTCTCAACAAAGAAGTACCTCAAGCTACTGAAAATTGCCATAAGCTTGATTATTTTGTGGTTCTCCACTAATATAGTAGTCTTTGAATTGAGATCATGTAGGACTTTTGTAAGGTTATAATGTAGGCTTTAGGGATGGGTAGGATAACTATAGATAATAGTGACTCAAATTCCCTATAGGCACTATACATTTATTTTATCACTTAAGCACAATTGCCTTTCATCTCATTTAAAAAATAAACCTCTGTTTTGTTTCATCCCTTAAAAACAAATGGAGTTGGCATCATTTTTGTTTGAATTTCGGAAGCAACTATTTTTTTTTAGTTCTCATGGCAACATTTCAAAACATCGACAAGTTCAAATAATTATTCTTTCACCAATTCTTTTCACAATTACACCTCAATCCTAGATTTTTATATTTAGATCAACTCTTAAAGTGCCCAAAAGATAATTGGGTGAACAAATAACAAGTCATAATAAAACACAGGCTAAGGGTTAAAGCTTGGCGACCAAGAAAATAAGAGATATTTATTTGAGCTCAATTGGTCTAACTAGGGATAAACATCATCAAGGTAGGTCAATTTAGGCTCTGCCTCAACAAAGAAGGCCTACTTTCATTTCTCACCTCAAAGATCTACCTAGAATTTCGCCTCAAACCACATTCAAGAAAAGTTCTAGGTTTCCAAGTAAGCAAGAGAACTAGACAATATAAGCTAACCACACAATGTACTTGGGACCAACGAAAACTATAATTTCAATCATCAATAAGTAAGTATGAGCTTAGAAAAGCAATCTTAAAACCCATGAATGGTACTTAATCAAATTCATCTTTTCTAAGTCTCATGCTTATTAAGTTAAATCAAGTTTAGCCAATTTATTTACCAAAATAAATTAAAATAATTAAAGTTTTAAAATAAATCCGGTTCAAAATATTATGACCAAGGCAAAGAACCGAACAAGAAATCCATGGAAGTACATGAAGTAAGTTGCCTTAGGAATAAGGAAACTCAAATTTTATTTTTTTTCCAGCTTTTGTTGTTATATATAACTTTACTAAAAACACATTTTTCACTTGTAACATAGTGTTTTTGTTTTTACCTTTTTTTAACATAAAAAACAAAGTTAAAAGAAACACTATATGTGATAACCCGATTGGTCATCTTATATTTTAAAACCCAATTCTGTGATCCGAAGCCTTAAAAATCTCATTTTACCCTCCGCAAGTTGTATGCGCGGTCCAGGCGTATTTCCAGAAAGCTTTTATGTTAAAAACTGTGAAAAATATGAAATGTTGCTTTGAAAAGCATTTGAGTTGATTTGTTTTAACGTTTTGAGTAAACGGACCCGGATCCGTATTTTAATGATTCTGTTAGGTCCAATTTTCGCAATAATAGCTTGGGCCACGGCAGGATTAACCGCATTTTATATGTTTTGGATCTATTTACTTACTTTTGAAGGGCTTTCCCAACCGGACAATACTTCTAGGGAATCTAATTTCTTTCGAACCCCCTATTATATTTATATGCGGTCCTAACCTTGCTACTCTTACTTCCACTAGCAAGATTTCTTCCCCTCCAACCGTGAGTCACATTTATACAAAACTTCTACCCCGAGCACACGCAATGGAACCGTAGACAGTCAAGTGAAATCCAATCCACGAAATAATTTGATCTATGGACAGCATCATTGTGGTAAAGGTCGTAATACACCTAGCAATTCAACATAAAATTCAAGATATTTCATCGAATCATGGAATGAAGAGATTCTACTTGTCTCTTGAACTAAATTCTTTTTTTTGGAAGATCCGCTATAATAATGAAAACGATTTCTGCATATACGGTTCTACACACGTCTTTTTTTCGGAGGTCTACAGCCATTATGTGGCATAGGAGTTACATCCCGTACGAAAGTTAATAGTATACCACTTCGACGAATAGCTCGTAATGCTGCATCTCTTCCGAGACCGG